>CM049418.1:3095000-3112500 GCA_026929865.2 Hyperoplus lanceolatus | reverse complement strand
AATACTGTTATAATCACCTTGAATATAAAATTGAGACCTTTCAATCTGTTTACTGCAAATTATATGAATCAAAACAATGATAAGCTTGAAGTTTTATGATTAGCAATTTACATCAGACAGGTTCTATCAAAAGAACATTACAATAAAAAAACATATGCAGGATATTTACCATAATGCATCAGTTAACTCAGAGCTACCAGGGAAAGAGCAATAGCTTCATTAGATGCAGAGAAAGCTTGTGAGCAATAAGCAATGTACTGAATGCACCATCACAAAAAGGTTGCCAAGAGACAATGTACCACTTACCAAGGGCCATAGTCCTTAGTTAGCCACGGTTGTTTAAGGTGTAAGTAATTTAGAGTATTTTCTTCCTTGTACTTTAGAGGTGCTCTGAGGAACTTTTAAATATTACTGAAACAGTCTAATATTTCCTCTGATCAACATAAATTACATGTAACAGCAAACAAGACAAAGTATCAGTGCAAAGAATGCTATTTTTATATAGTTTTTATAGATGCCTTTGTCATGGATATACGCTCACCCAGGAACAACAGCTGGCGTAGTAAAAACGCTACTGCTTTTGTCCAAAGGGGTTGCTAGAATTAACACAAACTAAAGGTTCTCCGAGGTTCTCACAATTGACTTTGGGTAGCGAATAACTTTCTCTCATGTGGAAGAACACACTCTATGATAGAAATGTAAAACTTTGTCTGCTTTTTGCTTCTGAGAGACGACAGGCATTATTCAAACGGTCACAAACTTCCCTTGTCATGAAAATGAAAACGGGTTGTTTGAAGTGTTTGAACAAAGACCTTCAAACAAAAGATAAAACGCTCTTATGTTTATGAGAGAAACCATGTTAAAGGGACACTTTGTAACATTTTAAGTAATTTATTAGCTAAAATCAATATCCTCATTCATAAATATGTCCTCACTGGTGTAAAATCATCTCTGTGCCAATAATCTGAATTATCCTCCTGAGCGGAGAATTACAAATATTAAAGCCACTACGAGTAACATGGCACGTTGGCGTCCCCTTTGGACAAAAGCGGTAGTATTTTTACGACGCCCGCTGTCGCAAAGCTGTTTTCTAGCTCGTGCCAGGCGTGACTGTGAATTGAGAAGGGAGCAATATAGTGCATGTCCGTGTGTTGAAAGTGTGAGGACTCTTTTCTGCTCCGTGAGAGTGGTTTTGACACTGCATGAACTAATGCCAGTCACTGCCACACGCACCTGATTGCAATGAGTTGATGCAGCAGTGTCACCTAACTACTCTCTCTCACGGAGCTGAAAGATTACGTGAACGATAGACGGCAGTTAGTATGGATCACGATGAGGTAATGTGTTTATGTTGTTGTAAATAATTACTATTTCAGATAATGGTTATCTGATGATGGTGAAGCAAAGCAAACTTTGTGTTAGTACCAACCGCTCATTCATTTAGGAGTAAACACTGCAGTCTAGTTTCGCTCTCGTGAAATTGTATACACGTTGCTTGGCAACGCCCTCGTCCCCCATAGCCTATATCACTCTCCCTTTTAGCTTTTCTTCATTGCATTCTCTTTTTTTTCTTTGATGGTTCAGCCCCGTTATCAGTCATTATGACGACAAATAACTGTATCAAACAAGGCTCCCGCTCCCCTTCCCTCATCTGGAGGGATAGGCTTCTCAATTCACGTTGCTGCGCCACACTGAAATCTGCGACGTCTTTCTTTGCACTGATGGACTCATTTGCTGTTAAAGGTAATTTATGATTATCAGAGGAAACATGAGGCTGTTTAAAAGATATTTAAATGTTACTCGTAGCCGCTTTAATATTAAATTTTCTACATTGAGAGGGTAGGTTCTTGTCCTTGAAGGCCACTGTAGCTTCTGTTATTATTCAAAAGGGGTGGGGTTACCCAGGGAGTGTTGCATTCTAGAACTTTCTTGAACTTTCTTGATGATGTCATATTACACACTGCACCTGTGAGACACTGCAGACAAAAACATTGTTTATTCAAGCACCGGTACATTTTGAGATCTATCAGTTTGCTTCCAGAACATGTCTTCTTTCATACTAGTATTAAACAAAGGCCCAAAATGTACATTTAGGTGTTTATTTGACTAAATCTTGTCTGTTTGTGTCTGTATATTTCTCCTACAACCATCTTTAACAGCCATTATCTCAAAAAAAAAAAATAATGTATATTCTGAACCAAAAATTGCATGGTTGCATGGAAAATAAATGGTAAATGGACTTGACTTATATAGCACTTTTTAGCCAATTTTCTCAGCCCCAAAGCGCTTTATACATTTTTCATTTTCCTTTATTTATCCTCGAAAGATCAATTGAGGGGTGACCCTTTTTCACAATGACGTCGAGTCAATTACAGATACACAATATACATTGAGAATACACAACAAGCTTACAGAGAGACAACAATTAAAACATTCAGATCAATTGAATGAAGCAGAACAATAGCCTAATTAAAACAGTTACAAGTGGAGTGGGGCTGATTCAAAATAATAAGTTTAAATTGGTTAACAGTTATAAATGTATTTATTTTAATTTGATGTTATAGGCTGTTCCAGGAGTCAGGGGCACTGTGGCTAAAATTCTTACAATTCTTTCCAAATTCACCCATTCATACACACACTCATACACCGATGGCAGTAGCTGCCGCATGCAAGGCGCCCTCTGAACCATCGGGAGCAATTTGGGGTTCAGTGTCTGGCAGAATAAAAATGCATTTTCCCAACACACATACTTACTTACTTACTTCTATAGATCAAGATACTAAACGTCTAGGCATAAACCCACTCTCATGTAATCAACCTTCTAATTGAACATGTTGATGTCTCAGAACGAGTGCCACAATTACCATTAGCATTATGAGAGGAAGACACTTCATAAACACTTCAGGTCTCAAGTGTTTACAGCTTTCCCCCTGAAGTAATTTGGTCCGACAGAATTTCATCCTAGAAATAGGACGGTGGGGATTTTACTCGGCACATACACCTATTTATAATAATGTTTAGGTTACCTTACACTAGCTCAAGCATATAATTTTGTTTAGTATTTTAAAGACTTTTTTTTTTGGGGGGGGGCTTTATTAGACAGTTTTGGAGGGACAGAGATGAAATGGGGCAGAGATGGAAATGACATGCAGAGAACGACCCGGGCTGGATTGTAACCCGGGTCTGCTGTGAAGAGGACAGAGACTCTATGGGGAGGTGGGGGCTCTAACCACTACACCACAAGCACCCCTTTGCACAAGCATTTTCTTACTCGTTGGTTTTTTCTAGTTTAGTAGATTCATGTTGTGCGGTGCCTCTTCTTCTGATGGATATGATATTATTTCAGCTGGAGGCTTGTTTATGAAATTACTCACTGCAGAGACCAAAGGAGTTCATTAGCACTTATTAAAATTGAGTGGATTGAAGTTTCTGTTATGTCTTGTGTTTGATAGACTTACTAGTTAGAAATAAGTCTGGCCTATACTTGAGAATGATTCAAGAGGGTTTATTTGTCATATGCTCATTAACAACTACAGCAGCAGTCATTGGTAATGAAATTCTTAAGTCCCAGGCTCCTCTCAACAATGTGATATAGAAGAAGAAAATGTAGAATAGAAACACACAAGTGAAGAGAGCAACACCTGAGACACAAATAAACACAACAGTAGTGCAAGGACACAGTGCAGATAAAAAGTGTAGAGATAAGGTGCACCATATAAATATAAAGTAGAATGCAAAATAAAGTTTAAGTAAATGTAGACAAAATAGAATACTGTATATGGTAATAGAAATTATAATAATAAAAATAACTCTAGTCAAGAAAGTGATGAAAACTATGTAAATTGTTTTTGCTGTTTGATTATTTAGTTACCAGAACACACACACACACACACACACACACACACACACACACACACACCGCTCTGTCATATTGTCTCTATCTCTATTCCTGTCTTCACCTCTGATGATAATTTCAGCCTGTGTGAAATGATACAATGATGATGATGTGAAGAATCTATAAAGGATGTGTGCGGGTTCATCTGTATTTGCTGTGGTCTGATTAATACTGTTGAGTGATGTCTTTGTGATAATGAGTCTGCCATCTGGGTCAGTAATAGAGATATGAATTAAGGGGGCCTTAATGAGCGTGTAGAGTGTGTGTGTGTGTGTGTGTGTGTGTGTGTGTGTGTGTGTGTGTGTGTGTGTGTGTGTGTGTGTGTGTGTGTGTGTGTGTGTGTGTGTGAGTGTGTGCGTGCGTGTATACGTGCGTGCGTTTGTGCTTCTCTTTGTGTGTGTCTGTGTACACGTGCGTGTGTTTGTGCTTCCCTGTGTGTGTGTGTGTGTGTGTGTGTGTGTGTGTGTGTGTGTGTGTGCGCATGCATATGTGCGTGCGTTCGTGCTTCTGTGTGTGTCTGTTTGGAACAAGTCAGTAGCATGTCACCCACCGTGCTATAAAATGAGGAACTTTTGAATTTTTGATTGGACATCTACTATGAGTAACCATCTCATGCTAACTAGCTATTAAAGCTAAACTGGAGGCTGCAGGGAGAATGATATGATCCCTCTGAATGATTTCTGACTTGCAAATTAACCCTTAAGGACCTCACACCATGCAGAGAGTGTCAGGTGGATTTATCAATTCTAAAGAGCTGCTCTTTTCACTGCACAGTTCACAGACTGTCCATGACTTTATAAAGAGTACCACTGTAGTGTAAGTCTATGGGGTCACTCAAATTAAAATGCTTCATCTCCTTGGGAGTATGAGTATGCAGCCAAAGGCCAGACACTGCAGGAAAAAATATATTTTTTTTTTCAAGCAGTGGTAAATTTTCCAGATTAAATATTTTGAGGAAAAAATACGAGAAGTGAATACAGAAATCAAATATGTAAAAGTTGAAAACAAGTATTTATTACAATCCTTTCATTTTCGTCTTATTCATACAAAGAGAGACTCTTTTGTACAACTGACTGCTGCAGTTGTTTTATTTCATTGTTTGGGCTTTAATTATAAAATTATAAAAATAGATTAATTTCTGTTTTGAATTTATGAAGTATGCTGTCAAATATACTGCAAAGCTCACAGACATTAGCTTGTCTGTATTTAGATCATTTTGAATCCATTATATGTGTTGCTCTCTATCTCCTGCTGTTATCTCCAATAGACTGACCATAAGTAGGTTTTAGTGCAATATGCTAAATGGTGTCTAAGGTGAACTAAATGATATGAGTGACTCTTCTAAGTGCTAAACAGATGTAAACGGAGGAGACAGCTTCTCCAAGAGTTCCAGCTTTGAATCCAGTGATTCCATTTATAGACGTACAGAGCGTTCAAAGGCTTTGGTGAGTTGAGTGAAGGAGCTTTGAAGCCTTTATAGTCCTGACAGCTGTCATGTTGTCCCACCGTTTGAGAAAGAAGTGAAAAGGAAAAATAGATTCTGAGCTGTTGCTTGACTTCTGACTGCTGGATTTGTACCGTTGATGCGCTCGCTGTATTCAGGCTGCACTAATATAAGTCATGCTTTACATTCATCTGCAATCCAATTATTTAACATTCAAATGCCAATTATATGCATAACATAATAAGTATTGCATTTAAGTAAATATGTTGTTTATTGGTGATGAGCTCTGTTATAGAAGCAACAATCCAACAGTTCAGTTTATTTTTGTGTATAGTTTCGTGGACTGCCCCCTTTGATTAACTGTACAGTAAGATTTCAACATGGGCTTGTGTCAATAACCAGAATCTGAGTAAAAACTGCGGGAATCTTTTGCTGTAAGTTTCTTTTTTTTTGTGAAGTTTCACACAGACTCCATGAAACAAATTGGTTATGTGTGCCGTTTCATACTATTGCATAGTTGTTCAAACATTCCTCAAAAAATTCTGTCATAGAAAAATAAGTTTTTAAATGTAAATAATCAACTGGCAGAGATTCATTCTCGTGCAGAACTATCGTGACTATCTTTACTGGTTTAAATAGCGCCCACATAGCCTGGAGCTTTGTCTGTGGTCTTTGTCATGTTAACAAACTAAACGATGGTCTCGCCCAGAGCAGAGCAGATGGGATGGCATGTGGCTGGAGAATGCTTGGTATACCAATGGTTTACGCTTCATAAGTGTGTCTTGGAGTCTGAAGAAATCGCAAAACATTCTCACACCATAATACCTACTCAGCCATACTTAAAGCGGCTACGAGTAACATTTAAATATCTTTTAAACAGCCTCATGTTTCCTCTGATAATCATAAATTACCTTTAACAGCAAACGAGACCATCAGTGCAAAGAAAGACGTTTTTAAATAGTTTTTATTACTGCTTTTGGTCTGGTCGCACACCCAGTCCAATTTTCGGTTCGCTCGTGCAGGCTCTATGGTCACATATCCGTATTGGTCGCAGATTTCAGTGTGGCGCAGCAACGTGAATTGAGAAGCCTATCCCTCCAGGTGAGGGAAGGGGAGCGGGAGCCTTGTTTGAGACAGTTATTTGTCGTAATAATGACTGATAACGGGGCTGAACCATCAAAGAAAAAATGCAATGAAGAAAAGCTAAAAGGGAGAGTGATATAGGCTACGGGCGGGACCAGGGCGTTGCCAAGCAACATGTATACAATTTCACAAGAGCGAAACTAGACTGCAGTGTTTACTCCTAAATGAATGAGCGGTTGGTACTAACACAAAGTTTGCTTTGCTTCACCATCATCAGACAACCATTATCTGAAATAGTCATTATTTACAACAACATAAACTCCTCATTACCTCATCGTGATCCATACTAACTGCCGTCTATCGTTCACGTAATCTTTCAGCTCTGTGAGAGAGAGAGTAGTTAGGTGACACTGCTGCATCAACTCATTGCAATCAGGTGCGTGTGGCAGTGACTGGCATTAGTTCATGCAGTGTCAAAACCACTCTCACAGAGCAGAAAAGAGTCCTCACACTTTCAACACACGGACATGCACTATATTGCTCCCTTCTCAGTTCACACTCGCGCCTGGCACGAGCTAGAAAACAGCTTTGCGACAGCGGGCGTCGTAAAAATACTACCGCTTTTGTCCAAAGGGGACGCCAACGTGCCATGTTACTCGTAGTGGCTTTAACAGTGGGCACCACACACACACACACACGCGCACACACACACACACACACACACACACACACACACACACACAGTGGCTTGAAGCGAAAAATCTTATTAAAATCTTATTAAAAAAGTATTATTAAAAACTTTTCAAGTGATTATACACAATTTATATTCCATTTCTATCAAGTTCATTATGAAAAATACGCCAATAAACTCTACACACTGCACCTTTAGATTAATGTTGGCTAATGTGATTGTGAAAGTAAAATCCAGTAAACTGATGGTCACAGCTATATGAAAAACAAAACCCGAGAATGTACAATAATCTTATAAAATATAAAATGTCTTTGCTGCTGTTATTTTGCAGTTGCTAAATGCTGTGTAATAATTTACCTGCTCTGCATGGTTCGAAAACAAACCAAGTCTTGCGTCATTGCTCCCACTAGGAGATGCTATCTGGACTTTTTAGGTCATTTATTTTACACAGAAATAAACACAGAAAATGTGGTGATAAATGAGGCCCATTATTTGCATTCCTGCGTTGTGCGTTTGTGTGTATCGGGCAGAAAGGGTCAGAGTAGTCTCACATTAACAGTCTGCTGCTCTGAGGAAAACATCTTCCTGTTTTGATACGGCTCTTGATTTATGTGGCTGTCGCGGCTGACGTTCAGTGACCCCTGAGGAGCCCAATAAAATATTCATATCAGCGTGGGACACATCCTCCTCTCTGCTATTTACAGACACACACACACAAGCATTCTGCGGTGTTTCAAAGTATTTACAAGCGTGCATCCTGTACACAGCACTGCAGAAAATGGTGTGGTTGGATACTTTCGACACAGCCTCTGGGTTTTAAGGAAAAAGCTATAATCATTTGTGTAAATTGAACCCTGTGGAAAGCTGGGAATAATGTCATGCCTAATTGGGTGTGTCTAACCAGGCCGGGAGGCAAGGCTATGCATTGTGTTTATAGCAAACAAATCAGAGGAGCCCCTTTAGAAGTCAAGAGGGCCCACCAATGGACCTGCAGAAAAAAATTGATTTTAAAACGGATACTTAAACTATAAAGCAGAAATATGATCATCTAAGAACAGTTTTATTTTATTTCTCATAGACTAAGATACTGTAAACAAAGACTTTAAAGAGTTAAAAGAGCGATTTGGGGGAAATGTTTTGCTTTGGGAGCCAGATGGCCAGACAGACAGATATTTTCTGCACAATCAGCCTACCTTAGCTTTAAGGCTAGAAGAAGAAGGGAGGAACATATAGTTTAAAAAATACCAGCAGCTTGCAACACCTTTAAATCCATTACATTTATAAGAATCTGTTCCCCGCGACCCAATACATCCACACGTGCAACGCACATTTAAACAAATATTGCAGAATGATGTATATTCTTTGTTTCTACTTTTTCTTAAATGCAATTTTGAATGTTTAATCTTGATGTGTATTTTATGCCCATGTTAAACACTTTGAATGGCCTTGTGTCTGAATTGTGCTGTAGAAATAAGCTTGCCTTGCCTTGCCTTGCTTTGCCGTAGGTACAAGGTACAGGGAAACTTTGCCTAGTGTGAGTGCGCCTTAAGTGTCCCAGTTACATCAAGGATATGATCCTCACTGACTCACTGCATTTTTAATTATCCTTCTACAGCCATTGTTGTGTGACTACATTTGGCAAAGAGATATTTTTAGCCACGGTAGCAGGCAGCAGTGTGTTTCTGAAATGGCCATTTGGTCCTGAAATATATCTGTATTTTAGACATCTTTATTTCGTTACATCATTATTTGACAAGAAACTTACAACAGGGAAAAAGAGCCAAAATGTCCCCTCCTTCTCTGGCACATAAGCCTCCCCTTAAAGATGTTTGCCTCTCACTCAAACACCCATTCTCACTCATGCACCAGTTGCTGTTTCTGTTAAGATAATACCAAACATGTATGCCATGAGCATCTCTTTGTTTATTGATATTAGTTATCCATTGATTTAAAAAAATATATATATATTTGCCAAAGATGAGTGACAGTTTATCTGTGCAAATAGAGTATGTTGGTGTGTGTGTGTATGTGTGTGTGTGTGTGTGTGTGTGTGTGTGTGTGTGTGTGTGTGTGTGTGTGTGTGTGTGTGTGTGTGTGTGTGTGTGTGTGTGTGTGTGTGTGTGTGTGTGTGTGTGTGTGTGTGTGTGTGTGTGTGTGTGTGTGTGTGTGTGTGTGTGTGTGTGTGTGTGCGTGCGTGCGTGTGTGCGTGTGTGTCACTTCAGCGGGCAGCAGTGTGTAGGCGTTGACTCTTGCCAACAAATCGGGAGCAATTTAACGTTAAGTGACATGTGGGCAGGAGACGGGGGATCAAACCACAAACCCTTCAATCGGTGGACAATGGGCTATCACCTCCCGGGCGAAACGCACAGTGAATGCAAATCTGACAAATCTCTGTCTCAAGCACTTTCTCTCACTGTCACGTCCATGTCACATAGCTGAATGTATATAAAGTATATCCATCTATCTATATATATATATATATATCTGTCTGTCTGTCTATATATCTATCTATCTATCTGTCCGTCTATCCGTATGTCTGTCTGTCCGTCTGCCTTTCTGTCCGTCTATCTATCTTTCTATCTATCTATCCATCTATCTCATTCCCTATACTGACTGACATGAATGTTCTCCTGTCTGCCTCAGGGCTGTACTGCTCTGTTCCATTCAACTAGACAAGACATATGCGATGTCAAGTGATCCCAAATGTCCACTCACTGCCTTGCCATGTTAAATACATTCTGAAAGACGTGTTCTCTCTTTGCTGAGGGCATAATAACATATGGTGACATCTGCAGCATTTCTATAGCTATTCAAGACATGTCGCTACCAAGACCTCTAGTGTAGAACTGCTGTACTAGAACAAACTTTCTGAAAAGTGTGTGTATTTGTCTAAGTTCATGACACATCCAAATTGTGGTGGCTGCTATTATATCTATGGTGCCCATGTAGGAATTTCCAACATATATGTTATTATTTTAAAAGAAGTTAGTAAGGGTTGAGACAAGCAGAAAAAACACATAGGTCAGAATAACCTTATTGCCACACAGCACACAAACTGCAACAACAACAGCTGACGCAGACACAGCAGAAGATAGGGACACGTACTGCAATATCTCGCTACGAATAGCCTAGGCTTGATATTAGATATGTGACACACCAACCCTCACACACACATGCACACTCTCACACACACATGCACGCTCTCACACACACACAGACAGACACATGCACACAAAACACACACACCCAAGTGCCTGATAAAAAGGCCATAGTGCTTGCCACGAGGCGCTTTTCCGCCCGAGGATGTGAGGACTGGGGTACGGTTCCCCATTACAAAGTTTGGTTAAGGATAGGGTAAGATAAGATCTGAATTATTGTAATGAATAAGTAACATTTTGTGTTGAATAGTAGAAGCTGTCTACTATAGCTGTAACCTTGATGTCAACCCTTAATAAAGAATCCTGTTAGACCAACTCCTAATTCTCCGCGTCTACCTTGCCCGGTGATGAGATGTCTCCTTCCTAGTAGTATCTTATGTCAGTGGAAACAAAAGCACACTCGGCCACGAGAATACCTATGTAGGTTTCCACTACACCCACCATCTCTACCATTGTGTCCTTGAGCAAGACACTTAACCTCAAACTGCGACCAGGGGTGCTGTACTATGGCTGACCCTGCGCTCTGACCCCCTCTGAAGGGGAAAAACTTGAGAGACGATATGAGAAAAATCCAATTTCACTGTTGACTCAATTGAGTCACTTACTTACAGATTAGTTTCATTTGTTTAATTTGTTATGAAACAGAAAATGTGCATATCCCACCAAACAAAAATAAATTTGGATACTTTGAGCGCCTGCTCATTCCTTGGCAGTAGAACAGTCTTGGCTCTCGCTATTATTTTTTCCTCCTTGGAGACTTGTTGATATTCTCAAATTACACTTCCACACATGTGAATTTCCATTCCAGTGATAACAGAATCTTATATAAAGCAAATCTATTCACACATTGCCAAAACAAAGGGAACACATTCAGGGCCGTTTATCCCCTTGTATCCCAGTCTCCTGATAAAGGCTAGGATAGTGTATATCTGTATAGGGATGTTGTTAAGTAGGGGAGCTGGTTGTCTTTGATTCCCATAGCGTATATATACAAGGATATTGTAGAGTGATTAACAGTCAAAGTCAGCCTGATGTGCGTCTGCTTAATTAGGCCTCCCACTGAGAAACGGATCAGTCTTGTAACATTACTTCTCATATATTTACACTCCAGTAATTACAAATTACAAAGTCAGATCCTCATCGCAGCGTCTTTTATCAGCGAGATTAGATGAATTGTCTTGTCACTAGTGCGTGCGTCATTTCATTGGGTAAGTGGATGTAGGGCCGTAATATAAGGATGGGAAATAAAAGAGGGACGAAAAAGGCAATTCAATTAAGGCGATTGTATTTGTGTGTGTGACTCACAGGGAGCTTTGCGATCCGTACAAACAATTATTTAAAATGGGTGATAAAAGGAACATCATTTTAGCATAGCTTCAATTATTGTGGCAAAGATATAGCGAATGTATTTATTAAAAACTATTTAGCATGAAGTATAGACCCATTTATTCCTAGTAGTTAGTACCGCAAGTGGATATTATATTCTGGATATCGAGAACAGAAACTTTGGGATTGGAATGCTATTTTGACCAGATTGATCCGCTATCTGTCCGTAGTGTTTGTGCACTAAAAAAAAATCCAGTGTTAATTGAACGAGTATAGGCTCTGTAAACAGTCATGTTGCTAGCTACGGTGGCCCCTGTGTTTACATACCTTTTGTTTACATAGATAGATAGATAGGATGTCGAAAGCAGGTAGAAATGGGGCAGACTGCTTTGTGCTTAAGTGAACTCTGGACTCAAAGTGAGACTGAATTCCGAGTTTAATATATTTTTCAGTGTCCATAAAGAGAAGATATTTTTTTTTCTTTTGTGCACAAGATGAAACACATCATCCGGAGGGAATTTGTCGGGGCTTCTGGTATTCTTGTGTGACCTTTTTAAAATTTGACGTATCACGGCAACAGTCGCCTGTATATATTGTCTCAGGGAAGGGGACAAACTTTAGATAAGACACAATTCTTAAAATGAATAAACCAACAACGCTTTGATTGCTATTCCCTGGAGTGGACAGGAGGCGAAAACATTAGCAGGAGGAAAAAACACAAAAACAGTAAATCTTTGTGCTTATGTGCTGTCTGTTCGTGTGGGCATTTTAATATTATATTAAAGGTGCACTGTGTAACTTTGGGTGTGTCAGATAAGTGAACATTTTTTTTGACAAAGTTCTTTTCTCATAACTGAATAAAACAAACTTTCCTCACAGGAAAATGTGATCCCTGGAACAATGCTTCCTGAAAAGTTACTGTTTCACTGTTATTGCCCAGAGTTTGGTTAATAATTCAATACTAAGAATTACATGAAGAGGAAATATGTTTTGTCAACTAACGGCAGGCTCTGCAAAGGTAAACAAATCTCCCTCCCCTGAAACTACATAATGCACCTTTAATACCTTTTAAAAGGGTTTGCATTATGTCTTCAAAACAGTTCAATCTGTTTACTGCAGAAAACAAAAAGCCTCAACACAAATTCCAGTGAGACATAACCATCCATAACACAGAACAAAAACTCAATTTCCTTTTATGTCAGCGGTGGACATATATCACATCTGCTCAGAGGACATTGTGCACCGTGCTCCAATGTGTAGTAATAGATTGAGAGTTCAATTTAACACAATCTATCACACAAACGTACTCCAATATGTTTATTCCGTCTTGCGGGGGCAACATAAAAAGTTTTCTTTATTAGTCTTGAAGCAGAGCATTCTTATTTCCACAGGGCTTGACGTTTATATGCTGTAACCTTTAAAGTATGTACATAATATCCCAGAATAACTCCCAGAAAACTCTATGTCTGCTGCAACTCTCAGCTCTTTTAAATCAAATCTGAAGACTTTTCTGTTTCCCTTTTAAACTGTAATTATTTTTATCTATATATTTTTTTTAAATTTCACTTGTTTTTATTGTCTTTTAAATGCAATTATTTAAAATTTTTAACAATGTTTCTGCCTGTATTTGAAGATGTGTTTCTTTCTGTGGACGAAAATGTTGCACAAGGCTGGGACATTTGACGGATGTTTACATGTGTCTTAGTATGAACAAAAGCTCACAACTGCAACACTAATCTCGGTTTGCTTAGTTTTATTTTCATATTTTAATAAATTAATCCGATAGGTACCTTCAAACTGGTTCTGCTTTCATTTCTCTTTAGGAAAAAACAGAACTCTGACCATAACCTACAACATGAAAGATCAGTGGTGAGGCTTAGTAGGATATTATGGTTGAAACTCATGATTTTTTATTTATTTATTTTTTCACGGTCAAATTTAAAACCTTCAAGCTCAATTCTATTTCTCAGCTTTCGATTTGAAAGTTAACAAGTGTTTAGAAATGCACTGAGGTCGACATCCATTAGTGATGCTCTTGTTTCTGAACATTTAATTCCACAAATGTCTTAGAGGAAAAATTTTAAAAAGCGTTGCCCTTGAAAAAGCTTTAATTTGTTGCAATGCTCCCTTGCCAACCCCTCTCTCTTTTGGAGAATTTACAGAAGCTACAGTGGCTTTCAAGGACAATAAGCTAGTTACTAAAGATGGCGTCATCTACCACTGCCTCAAGTCTTTCAACAAAATCAATTAAAGAGGTGAAGATGTATTTAGTTATTTTTTAATTTGTTTAGTTGCTAATAATCAAACAAGTTTAATTCTGATGTGTACATTGGTTTGTATAGCCTCGTGCAGCAGCTAGCTTGTGGACAGCTGTATAGCCTCGAACACATAATGAACTGTGTCAGGGTCTGAATGATCAAAGCAACTACTGCAGGGAGAGAGTCAGTCATAATCTGTGAATCACGGATTTGAAAACGTATCAGGGCTGCTCGACGAACACAAACAGGCTGACACACACACACACACACACACACACACACACACATACATACATTCACACACACACACACACACACACACACACACACACACACACACACACACACACACACACACACACACAACAACATTCACACACACACACACACACACACACACACACACACACACACACACACACACATTCAAACTCTCTCACACACACACACTGATACATTCAGACTCACACATACACACACACACACACACACACACACTGAGACACACACACACAAACACACACACACACAAACTGAGTAAAGTCAGAATAACCTCTATGTAAGTGAGGACAGCGGGCTTTTAGCTTTTCCCATTAACTTTTAATCTGGAGTGGTGTGAAATTTTCAATGCGCCGTAACACTGCACGTTACCACGGCCGGCTTCTCCTGTGATCGGCTCATAAAAATGTATAGTTTATATTATGTCTAGAGGACCGTATCTATTTATTCTGAGGATATTGGAAAGCATGTGAAAGTGCTGGGAGTGTAGCCCACTGGAGCAAGTGTATGTGCCGCAAATGACTGTGATTACAGAAGCTTATCCCTTCAGGAATAATTCAGCACAATGTTAAGCTTTTCCGTGGAGCATTTTTGCCTTTGATAAATCATAGGTTCAATGGTGTAAACTGCGTGTTTTTTTTTGTATACACCATCCATCAACACTCAGAAGACCGAGAGAGTCTCTATAGGGAACAGTTCAAGCAGAACAGACTTATGGGTAGATAATGGTCCATTTAAGGCGAGATACACTGCAACTATACAGCTCTGAATGCTGGAGGATGACAGAGAAAGACCTTTCCAAGATCTCTGCATTCCACACAAGAAATCTCAGAATAATTTTACGTATCTTCTGGCCTAACACCATCTCCAACCAGCAATTACTTGCTCGGACAAACCAAGAAAGTATAGAGACCATTATTACAAGAAGGCGGTGGAGATGGATTGGACACATCATGCGAAAAGAACAGGATTACATTACAAGAACCGCCCTACACTGGACACCTGAAGGCACTCGAAAGAGAGGACGACCCAAAGAGACCTGGCATCGAACAGTGGAGAAAGAACTGAAAGCCATGAAGCAGACCTGGAGTTCCATCCAAAAGCTCGACCAAAACAGACAGGAGTGGAGATCCTTTGTTGCTGCCCTACATGCCACTAGGCATAAAGGGCAGTAAGTAAGTAAGTAACACTGCAACTACATTGGCCGCGTTTCCCAGATGCGATCGTTCTTTGGGGCCAAAGAAGGGTCGAAAGAAGGGTTCGCCAAAGAAAGAAGGGTTCGCCAAAGAAGGAGCGTTAAGATACGGGTGTTTCCCAGATGGCTTCTTAAGTCCCTTCTTTGGAGAGCCGTAAGATGAAGCGAAAGAAGCATCGAAAGAAGTACTTTGGTGGGAGCTGTCCACCGCGGTCGTGCTGAAACTGAATAAATCGATGCCAGGCGAATCGATCACCCACCTCTTTATCAGCGCATAAGTCACACACAGCGCCCCGTGGTCTCCCCCACACAGGTGGAATTAGGCTACGCATGTAGGCTAACGTGTGTGTGGGTGCGGGTGTGTGTGGCAACAAGTGTATCAAAGTAGTAATCAAGCCCATTAGCGCATATATACCCCGTGGATATAGGCACACACATGTGATGTGAGAATGGAAGAAAGCGGCAGCAAAATAAACAAGCGGGCACCGTCGTTTACCGCGGAGGAGTTGGGCGTCTTAGTGGACGAGGTCTGGCAGCACCGGGCAGTTTTATTCGGGGGAACAAGGGGCAAAAAGAACATCACGGTGAAGAACCGTGTTAGGCAGGCCATAGCCGAAAATATGTCCCCCTCCAGCCCATGTGGCCTGCGTGACAGGCGTGCTGTGAGGAAGAAGTGGCAGGAGTTCCAGAACCAAACAAAAAGGAAGAGTGAGAAGGTTTCACTAATCAATCTCCCTTCGTTGCAGGTGATGCAGACGCAGTAAAGACAGCGCGGAGTAACCCCTCCCCCATATGGTTTCAATAAACTATTTTGGTTTCTTTTCAACCATGTATTGTGTGGATCATTTTGCATTGAAATGAGGGTGTCAAACCTAGCAACAAAAAGTCCCAGGCAATTTGTAATGTATCTAAGCGTAGGTTAATGACGTGTGCGTATTGTGCAACAGCAACAGCATTCCAGTGCCAGACTTTCAGGTAAAGCACCGGACAGTGCAGCAATAATCATAGTGTGCAGGACGTTACATGTAGCCTACATCTGCTGGTTCTGTTTATTTATTCCAGCCTTCAGGCCTGAGAGTTGATATGGGTGATGTGTGGTGGTTGTGGGTTTATGGTTTAGTGCTTGGTGACTGGTGGTGAAGAGGTAGGGGCTGCGGGTTGTTGGACCGGGCTGAAGGCAAAATTGCAGCGGGTTGCTCTGGATGTGTGGAGACACCAGAGAGATCAGCCGTTGGATCTCCGCACGGGGCAGCCGGTACTTTGCCTGGACGGCCCGGTCTGATAGCACGTCCAGTGGGGAGAAGTGCCGACGCACGTATGCATTTATGTAAACCGTCTGGCTTCGCGCACGGCGAGGCTGTTGGTTCGCAGCGAGAAGGTGTTGTATTGCAGCCATGGTTTCTCACACGCGCGGACTTTGGCAACGCCTTTAGCAGGTGGAGCCGCTCTGAATGAGGTTCAGCTGAGTTCAATTAAATCTGTTTCTTTGATATCTGTGAAATGCTGTTGTTGAAGGGTTGTTGATGATTTTTTTGTATGTGTAGTAGTACTATAAACTCACATGTGTGTGGAAAACGTAAACGTCTGATTCATTAAAACATTTTTTTTCTCTACTATTAGTCTATGTTTCTTGCGCCAGTGGTCCGCATTGAGCATTGTTTTATTATTTCGAAAAGTGGAGGAAATAAATTTCCCTGACGCGGCATGATCACTGACGATTTGGTCGCTAAGAAAGGTTGAAAGAGTGGGTCAGCTCCGTCTTTCAGTTCCATCTTAGTGAAAGTACTACTTTCGCTAAGAAGGAATCTGGGAAACGCATTCTTCTTTCACAGCGTTCTTAAGTGCGCTCCAAAGAAGAACTCTGCCCAAAGAGGCTCTTTGGGATTCTGGGAAACGCGGCCATTGTCTGTTTACGTCTGTATATTTCTCCTATACAACCTTCTTTAACGGCCATTATCCCAATGTTAGCTTTTTTTATTAATCCAAAAATCTCATCTTCTAAAAGCACTTACATGAACTGAACTTTCCATGATCATTCTTAGTACTATTCTGAAGGTTATTACAGAAGGATTTGTTCATGTGTTGTTACTTGTCAGATTTTTTATACATTTCATTCATAAAAACATGCCAAAAATAGATTTTTTTTAAAGACCTGAACATATGGTACGCCA
>CM049418.1:3070000-3090000 GCA_026929865.2 Hyperoplus lanceolatus | reverse complement strand
ACAAATACAACTCCAGAATCGCTATCTATTCAATAATATACTCCACATGTAGGTGTACAGTAGGCTATATACCATATTACTTTTCTGAATAAAAAAGCGTCACACATAAGACAAAATTCATTCCCTTTGGAACGCAGTTTGACAAAAATAGAAAAATCGCTAACAAACAAAACAAAAAGAAATCCTATGCATGTAATGGAGTTAATATTTTTCAATCACATTTCATACATTGCTTTCTATTCCATTTTATACATATTGTTTTGTATTGCACAGAAAATTCCTTTGCACTACTTAGTATTTAGAATGTATCTAATGTAAATATTTTTTATCTTGTTTATCTTAATTAACTCTATATTTTTTATTTTATCGTTCTAACTGCACCGTGGGCCAGAGATAAACGCCATTTCGATGCTGATGTATGTCTTTCATATATCAGAACTGACAATAAAAGACTTTGACTTGAGTTTGCTCACTTGAGCGTCAGCCTCCGAGAAACAGGCTATACCATGAAATGCGGTTGCAAGCTTCATGAAATGCCAGTAATTGGAGGATCTATACAACACATATTATTTACAGGAGATACGATCTGCCAAGCACCATGGCTGACAGGTTATGTCTATGTGTGAGCGTTCTCTGTAAGGCACTTAAACCTATTATCCACAGGGATGGGGTTTCGCTTTATGCTCCCGAGTGTCGTATGGAGAGAAATCCACGACAGGCGCAGAGCAATGACCTCAATCAACTACTAAAGCAGCGGGGTTTGAACGGTGAAAATAAAATACAGCGTTTGGTAGAGAGAGCATGTTCGGAGAGAATGGGTGAAATGACATCACATCATCATCGCAAATGCACCGAGCGAGAGAGCGTTGTGAATTGATGTAGCAGAGAGGAGTATGTGAAGGTGGATTTTTTTCCTTTAATAACTACTCTGTTCCAAGGATTTTTCCACTCCAAATGTTCAGTGTCTCTCGTTTAACTATTTATAGGCATATGTTTGAGTAGAATTAACATTTTGGTTAAATAATATAAACTACTGACTGATTTTCTATCAAATACCAATAATTTTTTACGTCATTAAGAGCATTTTCAATAAGTTATGTAGAAATGAAGATTTAAGAAGAATCCAGACAGGTCTCTTAATTGTTTCCAGAGCTGTATATTCAAATAAGTTTAAACCTTTTCCCACTCCTGTTCGAACATGTTGTTCCAATGATCAAGTGTTATCTAATTGTGCTTTCTATTCTGTGTGACATTATTATTTTCTGTATGACAATTTCTTTTTTCTTTTACATGTTCAAAATAAAACTTATAAAACTATAAAATAAAACTATACATTTAAGTCCAGATACTGCAGATGAATGAGGAAATTTAGAAGTTAAGACTTTTAGTTTTGCAGAATTGAAAAAAACAAATGTTGAGATAATGGCTTATGCATTTGATTAAACATAAGAATATAGCATATACTAAAAAAAACGGCATTAACCTCTATTTACAATTTATTTTATTTTATCTGCAGTAGCTCTTTTTTCACATCAAATGCCATGTAATTTTTTCTTAACGTATCATATCGCACACACACTCAGCAACAGACATCAGTCCCAGCTGGTGGGGTGAACCTCTATCATTAAACCATGACACAAAGCATTCAAGTGAACCATACACAGACAACAAGCAGATGTTGTTCTTTTCACATGAATACCCTAAACCCCACTGTATGTATTTATTTATACATGCTGCCAGATCTGATCACCCTCTCTGCTGTATAGGGATGTCTGGCCATGTGGTTCTGCCTGCTGTTATTATGTGACATTCACATACAGCTCTGGAACAAAAGTAAGAGACCACTCCAAATGTTCAGTGTCTCTTGTTTTACTCTTTAGAGGCATATGTTTGAGTAGAATGTACCATTACACCTTTGCATTTATTCTGTATTTCTTAGTATGGCAGCATTTACAAACTGGTGTCACCCCTCTCAACACTGGTGCAGTAGCTCAGAAAAATCCCAAGAAGAGCCCAAGAAATGTTTCAGTTGCTGATTCTACTGCTAAAAAAAACCTGGAAGTACAACAGAAGCTATAAAAGCCATGCACAGAGGGCTTACCTCTTGTAGATGCACAAGATGTGTTGTTATAATTACTCAGAATTCCTCATGGGTGTAACCCACAGAAGCTACCCACTGTAGTTTTAATATCAAAATCATGTTGAAAATGTGTGTATCAATATGAAGAAGCAGTTGTATTGAATTAAGAAGTATCTGAAAATCGCCTACCACACAGAAGTGATAGAGTCAGTAGAGTGTTGAACTAAACGGCCCTGTGTGTGTCTGTCTGTCTGTCTGTCTGTATGTGTGTGTGTACAGTATGTGTGTGTCTGTGTGTGTCTGATCCCTATAAAAGGTTCACTCTGCACTGCTCACTTTCACCGTCTTTATAAAAGCTCTCCGTCTGCCGTCATATTTACACAAACAAGCCTCTCTTCTTACATTCCAGCTTGGCGTGTCACACACACACACACACACACACACACACACACACGCGCGCGCGCGCGCATACACATCCAGGATTTTTGTCAGCTCCGGTTTGCAGTGTCAATACAGCAACGTGATGGGGGAAAAATACTGTCTGCTGGTAATATGAACAATTTGCCATTGAGTCAGTGAGACAGCAAATGTTTGGGTGGGAGTCGGACAAACTATGTTTGAATGTCGATAGTTAGCCTGCTGCTATCGGTGTATGAATGTGTGTGTGTGTGTGTGTGTGATTGGCAACGTGTAAATGGGAACAGGTCTCCCTTGCAAAAGAGTCTCCGGTCTCAATGGGATTTACCTATATAAATAAAGAATAAAGGTTTTAAAAAAATATATAAATAAATAAAAAACTAGCCAAATTCAAAGACGTCATGATGCACTATGTTTGCAACCAGAGATATCATGGTCAATTAAACTTTTTTATTACAATAAGTTAGAAAAAGTGAGGGGTACACATTTCAAGCCAACACCTTAAGCTTCAATTTAATGTAGGAATGACTATTGCGAGATGTTTAGCTTATGAGCAATTCTCACTAGAGTAAAAAGTGTGCCTACTAGCCCCGGTCTCCCCTATGTTTGCAAACAGAGATATCAGGGTCACAATCATTAATAATTAGTTAATGTGTTAAAAAAGCACGATTCAGCAAAGAGTAACCAAAGCATATCGGAGACTCATAACACGAACATAATGACTCAGAACCATAATTAACTTTAAGCTTAAAAGAGTGTGTCTTTCCTCTCACCACCCAACCGCTGCCCGCACTCCATTCTGCATCATAAAGAAACCAAGATGTCAAAGGAATTATATCAAGTTAATTACAGCTCTGGAAAAAAATAAGAGACCACTCCAAATGTTCAGTGTCTCTCGTTTTACTATTTATAGGCATATGTTTGAGTAGAATGAACATTTTGATTTTTTAATATAAACTACTGACAACATTTCTACTAAATTCACAATAAAAAAATTTGTCATTTAGAGCATTTAATGTGAGATGAAAATTAAAGAAAAATCCAGACTGGTCTCTTAATTTTTTCCAGGGCTGCATAACATAGGTCCATAATATAATGCTATCAGTGTTGCAACCACCTTTACAAATATTTTTATAAACTCTTCTTAATGTTGCAAAACCTTTTATTTACAAGATGTACATTTTTACAAACGCAGAGATTCAAGCCTTTGAGGAAAAAAAAAATCTGCGGTTTGAATAAAGGCAGGATTCTGATGCTATAGTGTATTGTGGTGATCTACAGTTAAGTTAGTCAATTTAGTTAATTGTACACAGGGCATATTGACAGTGGTCTTTTCTCATATCCCCTCTCAAGTTTTCCACTCCAGAGGGGGTCAGAGCGCAGGGTCAGCCATAGTACAGCGCCCCTGGAGCTGGAGCAGTTAGGGGTTAAGTGTCTTGCTCAAGGACACAATGGTAGAGATGGTGGGCACCGTAAATTTAATAGCAGCCACAACTAGTTTAACTACTAACACCCTCCTGTCCGGTGCCGGGGATCCAACAGAGACCTCATGGTTACTAGGAGGAACCAGAGACCTCATGGTTACTGGGAGGAACCAGAGACCTCATGGTTACTGGGAGGAGGAACCAGAGACCTCATGGTTACTGGGAGGAGGAACCAGAGACCCCATGGTTACTGGGAGGAACCAGAGACCTCATGGTTACTGGGAGGAGGAACCAGAGACCTCATGGTTACTGGGAGAAACCAGAGACCTCATGGTTACTCGGAGAAACCAGAGACCTCATAGTTACTGGGAGAAACCAGAGACCTCATGGTTACTGGTCGGCCCTCTTTCCTCTAGGCCATCCTACCACTGTTGATACTTTGGGTCTGGGATCATTTGTTCCATGTCGTCTGGGCGGATTCTGACCACGTGTGCTTGATCTAAGAATCGACTTGTTGCCTGATTGATTTTGCCTTCCCTGGGCTGCGGGACACAAGTATCTCTCTTTCATTACATGTTGAAGGTAAAGGATTTCTATGTCAGCCCAGCAGGATATGTTATCAGTATTAAGCAAACAACACCTTTTCTAATGGCTACTAACTCACTTCCTCTATCATCCTAAATGGTGCTGTGAGGAACTTTTAAATATAATATAAATATAAAAACGGTCTTATTTTTCCTCTGATGACCATAAATGACATCAAACGAGACCATCAGTGCAAAAAATGCGATTTTTATACAGTTTTTCTTGATGCCTTTGTCATCAGAACGCTCATAGCTATTGTCTTAAAAACACTACCACTTTTGTCCAAAGAGGGTGCAAGAATTAACACAAACTGAAAGTTCCTTGGAGCACCTTTAATTAATGTTTAAAATTATTTGGAAAGGGAAGGCAAGCACTGGTCAATCTATAATATTTTTGACTATTTTTTTTCCATACAGTATCATATCTTCTTTCATACTAATCTAGATAAAAGGTCCAAAATGTAAATTTAGGTGTTTGTTTATTTCTCCTATAACTTCTCTGTTTTGGCCTGTTTATTTCTCCTATAACTTCTCTGTTTGGGTCTGTTTATTTCTCCTATAAAACCATCTTTAAAGGTGGAGTCAGTGATTCTGGAGAATGCTTGTCGTCAAAATCACGTTTTGTATTAATCAGAGAATATCTCCCTTCCAGATCTGCTACTGTCCATAATGTGTGTGCTGAAATAAAACCAGATGTTAATACAGAGTCTAGGCTCTGTAAACTGGTATAAAAACAAAGGGAATGTAGGCTGCAGTAGACCCACTGTAGCTAGCAACATGCCAGTTCAGCATATCATACAGCATCGACCTGCTATATGGTTCCTTTGAGATGAAGCCTAAACATAGGACAGTAAGCGCATCTCATTCCTCATTATTGATATGTAGTCTTGCCCTGAAGGCTCTTTGCACACCGCCCTGCCATTCCTCACTGTCAATTTTTCTTCATGTATCTGCTATTTGCATGACACACTGGGACTATACTGCTCCTATAGTATTGCACTCTGTCTCTCTCTCTGTACGCAGACCTGTTAGTGTAACAATGGCCATCACAACATCATCTTTACATGGGGAAATAGAAAGTTGTCTGACTGCTGAAATTGCAGTAATTAACAGGAGGCCATTTTGCAGTAGTTTGCATAAATTAAATTAGCGATTCGAACCATCGCTCATTGGGATTAGTTCGTCTTCACTGGGAGGGTGAAACTTCCTCCGCAGCGCTTTCTGACAAGGCACCAAATCAAAGCAATGCAACGATTACTAAAACATCAATTATGTCTTAAAGAGCACATTCGGCTCGTTAATTAGCATGCCACTGTCACCTTTTCAACCGCTCCGTATCCACTATACGCTGCTGTGTGCATACAGATCAAGTGTGTGTGTGTGTGTGTGTGTGTGTGTGTGTGTGTGTGTGTGTGTGTGTGTGTGTGTGTGTGTGTGTGTGTGTGGAGTTCTCTCCATTAATGAGAGTGTTGGCCATAGCAATTAAAAAACCTCCAGGTCTGTTCCATGCATAATTGTATATTATCATAAAATTACAACGGTGACCATGGTGGTTAATGTGACAACACACACACACTCACACACACACACACACACACACAGTCTGAGCAATATGCTGGTGCTGTGACCTTGTAGGAGTCAGACCTTGTGTGAAGGCAGTGGGAAGCTAATTGAATAAGATAAACGGAGATATTTACAGTACATGCACGGCAGGCCATTGACCAACGTTTCAAGACTGCCAATGTGTCTGTCTACTGTTACACACATGTAAGGCTCTTTTTCTTAGAGATTATTTTTTCGCATTTTTTTTTGTTGCTTTTATTAGACAGTTTGTAGAGACAGAGATGCTATGGGACACAGAGGGGAATGACATGCAGAGAACGACCCGGGCTGGATTCTAACCCGGGTCTGCTGTGAAGAGGACTGAGCCTCTATGGAGGGAAGGGGCTCTAACAACTACTACCCTATACTTTGATAAAGGTGAATCACAGAACATCTAAATTTGACCATATCCTGTTGGCAAACCAGATAACACAACCTGCTGACAAATTAAAAATGGCGACACATAGCCATCAACCCCATGCCTATGTTCTACAGTTTCAAAAATGATTTCACCACCATCACTCTGCTCGGTAGCCATTTCACTTTGGTTGGTTTTCCGATATGATAAGAGACAGCCTTTACCAATATCAAACATACACTGACACACACACTCACACACACACACACACACACACACACACACACACACACACACACACACACACACACACCGACACACACACAAAGACACACAGAAAAACACTCTCTCACACACACAGACACACACATATAGAAAAACAGAGAAACACACACTCTCACACACACACTCACACAAACACACACACACAGACAGACAAACACACACACACACACACACACACACACACACACACACATACACACACACTCCTCCCAGTAAGACACCCTGGGGTTATACATTGGCAGCTTAGCCCTCCTGCTGGACCTCCTAGGAGAGATAGGAATCTAAAATTCCTCTTAACTGCCCCCCGCCGCCCCCCCCCCCCTCCCTCACACACACACACACACACACACACACACACACACACACAGAGGCTCAGTCCTCTTCACAGCAGACCCGGGTTAGAATCCAGCCCGGGTCGTTCTCTGCATGTCATTCCCCTCTCTGACCCATTTCATCTCTGTCACTCCAAAACTGTCTAATAAAGAGACAAAAATGCCCCCCCCAAAAAAATCATGAAAAAATAATAATAGTAATGTTAACATCCCATAGACAACATCAATTGAACTACTAGTAAGTTACAGTGGAAAAAAAACACTACAGCCTCTCCCTAGAATCAGTCCAATCTTATTTCCCATGCTTCCCCTCTCCTGTCTCCAATAAAAATCCACTGGGGACGTTTTTAAAATGGGGGACGGTGGGCCTGAAGGTGTAAAAAGCTTGTTTCACAGCACAGTGAGCAACAAATAGGCACCCTGGCAGTGTTGGGGAGCCGGACACCTGAACTGATAGCTAACCACAACCCTCACTTCTCACTAGAACTGCCTCCAAATGGCTGTAATTTAATCTTGTGTCGCAGCGTAGATAGATTCCTATCTTTACTCTTTACAGTACATTATAGTCCATAACTCATAATGGGGACCCCTGGGAACACAAACTCAAAGAATCACTGGTTTTTGCTGGTGGAGGAAGTGTTATTACTTTTGCTGAGTAATGAATAATGGACCAAGTTGCTGAATAATCCTCGGGTGGTGGTAGTGGAACTCATACACTGTAAAAAAAAAAATCGCCTCTTCGAAATAAGAGTTTAAAAGGTGCTCCCAGGAGCTTCCAATTTGTGTTAATTCTAGCGGCCCATTTTGGACAAGAGTGGTAGTGTTTTTACCATGCCAGCTGCTGTTCCTGGGGGAGCGTTCCCATGACAAGGGCATTAAGAAAAACTATATAAAAATAGAATTCTTTGCACTGATGGTTATCGTTTGCTGTTACATGTAATTTATGATCATCAGAGGAAAGATGAGACTGTTTCATAAATATTTAAAAGTTCTTCATAGCTACTTTAAGTGCCATATTAGATATTTTGACTAGAAATTTGACCAATACTAAGATTCTGCATTTTTTTGCAGTGTGGGGAGTAAAAACTCTGAAAATACTTAGGAACATAAAAAAAAATAAAAAGACGTATGAGCTCTTTTCGTGGCTCATAAGCGCGATGCAGCAGCAGAAGCAGAAGACTATTACCCACTGGTAACCCCACACAACCTGACACAACTCTGCATTCACACCATCCATTCCCCTCTTTGCAAATCCATCCACCTTGACAAAGTGTGCATCAAAAGGTTCCCCCCTATGGATATAATGCTTGGATCTCTATAGCAACAGTCTGCCATTATGGGATGTTTTATTTTATGTTTGGGATGCAGAAAAAATCCACTGCATAGATGTATATTGTTAAAACATCTCTTAGGTAAGTGATTGTATTACAGCAGGTTGACGCGACCAAAGCAACATCTATTTCAGAGGGTTTTTTCGGGCTGTGTTAGAGGGCTGAATACCAAGCAGGTGACAGTGTAATAGGGCTGAGTGCAAAGGAGCAACTTCTCCCCCTAATGGCGCCCTGTGGGACTACACGTCTTAGACTAAACCCTTTGAAAAGCTCCTCCTAAAAGAGGCGATCGCATAGTCTCAAGAGGTGCTATACACCTACGCAGCAGATGTAATGCAGCATGCTCACACACACACACACACACTCTGTGATGCATGCCCCTGCACACACACACACACACACACACACATATACACACACACATACACACACACACAAACAAACATTCACACTCTGCGACGCATGCCCCTGTCACACACACACACACACACAGACACAGAAATAGACACACACACACACACACTTGGAGGTACACGCACACAGACACTAACGGAGATACAAACACATATACATACACACACACACACACACACACACACACACACACACACACACACACATATACACACACACATACACACACACACAAACAAACATTCACACTCTGCGACGCATGCCCCTGTCACACACACACACACACACACACACACACACACAGAAACAGACACACACACACACACACTTCGAGGTACACGCACACAGACACTAACGGAGATACACACACACACACACACACACACACACACACACACACACACACACACTTGGAGATACAGCTATAACCTCCACACACACAAACACACCCCCACACAGACGAGTGTATGCACATTACTCATGTTTGCAGCATATAAAAGAAAAAGACATCTTAACAAGGAAAGAGCAGCCAGCCATCCTCCCCCACAATTGTCCGATTTCTAATGAATTCTGTCTGGCCCTACACTGAAGTACAAGCCATTCTCAGCAATGCATGTATATATACTGTAGCTTGTCAAGACAAAATGAATGTTAAAGGTGCTATGCGGAACTTTTAAATATTTCGAAAACTGTCTAATTTTTCCTCTCACATGTAACAGCAAACGAGACCTTCAGCGCAAAGAATGCTATTTTTCCATAGTTTTTCTTGATGCCTTTGTCATGGGTACGCTCTACATGAGCAACAGCTGGCGTAGTAAAAACACTACTGCTTATGTCTAAAGGGGGTGCAAGAATCACAAACTGAAAGTTCCAATAAAGATAGCATTATTTGCACTGATGGTCTTGTCTGCTGTTACATGTCATCTATGATTAGATAGTTTTCAGAAATATTATAAAGTTCCTCGTAGCACCTTTAAGGGAAAAAATAATAATTTTACAGGATCCTTGTAACTGGCACACTATAACAGAGCACAGCCATTGTTCATGTTGTTTGCAGCACCTTTGCTTTCATTTCTCTGACAAGTCAAAATGTCAAAAAAATACAACAAAGGCAGTTTGAATGACAACATTTTGTTTGTGTGGCTCGTACCATTGAAACATGACTCACACAACAACATAGAGTGTTCTGTCATGAGGACAATGTATTTTGTCAACACCTTCTAAAGGCCTGTCTGTAGCTCTGTACTGCACCAGAAATGCTTTTGTGAGGGAAAAACCGTCACAGCTGTATGAACAGTGTATAAACCAAAGCTCCTTCTCTCTCTAGCTTCATATTCTACCAATTTAAAAGGTGCAGTGTGTGTAGACTTTAACAGCCTTATGTGTTTTTATATTTAGTGGGCGTCCTGGGGAAATGCACCTGTTGGAAGACCAAGAAGAAGAAGTACTATAGAATAAATAATTAAATACATCTTCACCTTATCACTTGATATTGTGGAAAGACTTGAGGCAGTGGTGGATGATGCCATCTTTAGTAACTAGCTTCTTGTCCTTGAAGGCCACAGTACTATCTGGAAATTCTCCCAAAGTGAGGGAGTTGCAAGGGGAGTGTTGTGTAAGCAGTATTTTTTTTCTACCTCTGGTAAATAGACTAAAAGTAAAATCAATGCTCCCCTAATTTTGTGGCCATACAGTCCTTACTGCACTCAACCGTTTCCCCAGAGTCACTTATCTGAGCCGCAGAACTAAGTAACACTGCTGACGTTTTTATTACCGCGTTTTAAAACACAAGGACGTGACAGTTAATTATAAAGCAAAAGCCTTTCGGAATATATGTCCCAAATTGTTTGTCTGCATGGTAACAAACAAGGTCTTCGAGTCAGAATGGAAGAAAAAATCTTAAAAAGCTTTACTCACCAAACTCACTCACTTACTCACTCACTCACTCACTCACTCACTCACTCACTCACTCACGCTGTGTAGAAATGCTACAGTTTTTTTTGCCAAGGTATTTGCATTAATTTAGGTAATCTTTTTCTTAAAACATATTTTTATTGTTTTTTTAAAATATGCAATCATGCACAGTAAAATACAACATCAAAATAGGTAAAAGAAGGGAAACCACCTTCCTATTGACCACAGATAAATGGTAAATGGACTAGACTTATATAGCGCTTTTTAGCCGATTTTCTCAGCCCCAAAGTGCTTTACATTTCTTACCACATCACCCATTCATACACACACTCATACACAGATGTCATTTTTTAAAGCAAACTAAAACCCTGAGTGGCGAGCGGTGGTTTTTATGACATACCAGCCCTAACCTTTCCAGGTGAGACTCACAGGGAAATGGAAATAAGTGCGAGAAAGGTTATTCCATCTATCTGCATTCTGCTCAGTGTGGCAGAGAAAAGGCTGTTCATGCTTCGACAGTGCAATGTCAAAACGCTGGGATGACTTTTGATCTTAAATCTAAAAATATCCCCCAACGGATGAGACACCAGGCTGGTAAAAACAGACTAAAGGCCTACAGTATATAAAGGCATGCCAGGACCTGACTTTATAGCACACGCTCACACTTATTAATAATGCAGTAGCGGGAAGCAAAAAATATTGTTAAAAAATTTTAAAAATTCCAGTCATAATGTGTGATATTTTGCATCCTAATTCCTGCCCAGTTTCCTGTGAATTATTACGTTAATATTTGATTAATCTCAGCACTGTACAAAACTAGTTAAGACTTCAATTCAAGTCCTGTCATGATCCACAACAGTTAATGTTGATTTTGATTATCTATAACTTTATGCTTGATTCTTGGCTCTCTCCTATCTAAAAATGAGTCTTACTACAATACACAAGTATCGGAGAATTTTATTTTATTTTATATGTTGGTCTAGAGTAATTTCTATGCTAAAGGCATACTAGATAAGTCTGGAGAATGTTTGTTGAACTAATACATTTTTTTGTCAAAATCAGTAATTAGCTCCTCACAATCTGCTAGCTGTCTTTACTGGGTGTGCGCTGAAAAAAAAACTGGTGTTAATACACAGCCTATAGGCTCTGTAAACTGTAAAACCGTTTTGCACAAGAACTGCAGCAGAAGAGAGATACATTCTCCAACATCCCATCAATACATGACTCTCTAATCTCAAACACAATGAAATCAGTTAAATAAATCAATAAACACTATCAAAAGGCCCATTTAACTTATTTCATAGATTCTCATATAAGATCTAATAATAATGTCTATAAAAACCATGTCCCCATGCACTGAAAACGGGAGTAAAAATAGGTTAAAACAACATGTGCAGCGAACCATAGTATTAAAAAAATCGGAGCAGCACACACATGATGTATCTTACATGTTAACTGCAAGGGTCCCTTACATACATCATGTGGGCAAATAAAAGTCAAGCCATAGTCCCAACATAAGGCCCAGTGCCAGTCACTGCTTGTGCACCGTCGCATGTAATAGGAAAAGCCATCAATTTCGCCTCCGAATAACGTTAAATCATAAAGTCAAACACTGAGAATGAATCAGTGGATACATTGTGAGAAGATTAGGTCATTAATTAAGGTTAATAAGTGATGTAGTCTGGAAGATTTAGACTATATATATATATATATATATATATATATATATATATATATATATATATATATATATATTAAATACAGTTTATTTATGTATATATTGATGATATCTTATTACATCAGTAATAGTGCTGTCATGTTTGAGTGAGTGCCTGAATGACAAAATGCAGCACTTCACTTCACTTCACTTCACTTCACTTCACTTCACGGATAACTGAATGATGAATTAAATTGATATATGAAATGTCTAGAAATTACTATTGGTGCCACATAATTTACTGAGAACAGTAATATTCCAAAACTTTATCCTTTTTGATGCTAACTTATAAGAGCCTCCTTAGCATCATTCCTTTGGGTAATTATCACATGTTTGACTACTGTACAGTATATTGACGTTTAACTAGCAGAGTTCAGAATCTCTCAAAAGTTAGTACACCCCTCACATTTCTGCAAATATTTTATTATATCTTTTCATGGGACAACACTGAAGAAATGACACTATCTATCTATCTATCTATCTATCTATCTATCTATCTATCTATCTATCTATCTATCTATCGATCGGCTTGTATAACAGTGTAAATGTACTGTCCCCTTAAAATAACTCAACACACAGCCATTAATGTCTAAAGTGCTGGCAACAAAAGTGAGTACACCCCTAAGTGAAAATTTCCAAATTGGGCCAAAAGTGTCAATATTTTGTGTGGTCACTAGGATTGCAAAGGGGTGGAAAGTTTCCAGTAAATTTCCGGAAACTTTCCACAGGAATTTTCGCTTGGGAATTTTGGGAATATTCTAAATTGGGAAATATATGAATTAACTAAATGGCGGTCATTTAAATGATTTTTTTTTCATATCCAAACATAAATCTAAACATATAAACATTATGTTGTGTCATTGGGAGACATCCATGCAAACTAATACAATAAAAAAAACATTACATTTGAATGGATTTATTTGTAAGTAGAACTTTATCAAGATTTGATTATTTCATGAACAATCAATAATTTCACTGAACAACAAAAAGATGAATGTTGAGTAAAATATAACTCATCTGTCTGACCCAACCCATTCAATAAATTAAGTAAATGCCCATAAATTGCCGTTAATTCCCATGGAAAGTTTCCAACTTTGAAAATTCCCGAAATTTTGCAACCCTAGTGGTCACCATTATTTTCCAGCACTGCCTTAACCCTCTTGGGCATGGAGTTCGCCAGAGCTTCACAGGTTGCCACTGGAATCTTCTTCCACTCATTCATAACAACATCAGGGAGCTGGTGGATATTAGAGACCTTACTCTCCTCCATCTCCTGTTTGAGGATGCCCTAAAGATGCTCAATAGGGTTTTTCAATTCATGGTCCAATGAGTATGAAGGTTAATAATACATTTGACCCTATGACCGTTGCTCTACACTCACTTGATGTGCTTTGCTTAACTGCCCCCCTCCGTATTATTTCATCTGGGTCCGAAACCAGATTGGAGGGAACAATTATTAGGGTGCGCTCGTGGTGTAGTGGTTAGAGCCCCCCCCCCCCCCCCAACTAAACCAATTTGTTCAGAAAGAGTCCAAGGCTTCATGTTTTTTAGAAGTTGTCATCGAAAGTGTGTTGGAAGGAAAGTTGTGGATTTGGCAGTCTATTGAAAACTGATCAGATTAAAGAAATAACTTTGGTGCCAGATGTCTCGCTACACACACTCGCACACACACGCACGCACGCACACACGCACACCCCCCCCCCAGTCCTCTTCACAGCAGACCCGGGTTAGAATCCAGCCGGGGTCGTTCTCTGCATGTCATTCCCCTCTCTGCCCCATTTCCTCTCTGTCTCTTCAAAACGGTCTAATAAAAAAGAACCCCCCCCCCAAAAAAAAAATCCAAGCAAATATCAGTATTCATTCAAACCTTACCCTGCTTTTTCAAATCCTCAATTGTGAGTGAGACAGTCCAGCTTAGAAACACACACACACACACACAGGTCAATATATAATGAGTTTTGACCCACACACCACTGATATCCACAAAGACTCTCTGCCCTCCCACTCAAAGCACTCTAGGACCTGCCTGCTGTTAAGGGCTTTACAAAATATATAATTCAGTCCATAAACCCTGCTGTCTCCTCACAATGCTGCCTATCTCCAACCCTAACACATTGTCCCTTACGGTGCAAACTGATTCCAAAATCACTGGTTTCCCTTTTCTGATCTCAATAACAGAGCCACACGAACCTGGACCCACTGTTTACTCCAATATGGTCTCGGATATAAGACTCCCAGATGATAAAAAGGCCTTTTTTCAAGATTATATGCTTTTAGTATAAAACAGTTCTGGAGAGACAGAGATTAAATGGGGCAGGGAGGGGAATGATAACATGCAGAGAACAACCCGGGCTGAATTCTAACCCGGGTCTGCTGTGAAGAGGACTGAGACTCTATTGGGGGGGAGAGGGACGGCTATAATATAAGATAAGAAATTCCTCATAAGATCAAAATTATTCAAGTGTTTCCCCCCAAACAAACAGATCCTAAAACACTCCACTGTGAAGCAGGTTCATTTGAGATTAAACTGTTTTTTGAATATTTTCCAGAGTGAGACATCTAAAGCCGTTCAGAGAATATAGCGTCCCTCTACAATTTACCAGTGAAAAAGCATTAATTTGTCAAACATCCTATTTTCCATTTAAAGCAAACATGACACAGCAATCTCATTATAACATCTATATAGCCACCACTTATTTCCCCGTAGATACACCAACGCAAAACTGTCTCGTTAACCAAAGTTTGAACTGTAGGGAATCCACAAAAAAATGCAGATGAAACAATATTATAGCCATTTTAAATCTAATTTGATCTCATCTATACAGTGTTTATCTAATTTGGGAACTCTTAACCTTTCAAATTCTTTGCAACGGCAATTAGTTTCAGGTCTTACTAAGCAAAAAAACTATTCTTTGAGCACTGCCCTTGAGAATTCTCCCACTCACTCATCAACCCCTTTCTGCATCTACATGAGGTAAAGCCTTCAGTGATCGCGCAGGGATTTTATACATTCTGCTGTACGTCCAGGTTTTTTCTTTGTAGAAATAACAACTGAAACTTTTCTTGGCAGAGTGGACTTGGTTTTTAACATTAATTGGCTGCTCTTATGGCATCTTAGCTGTACACATTGTTATGCTGAATGTTAGATGGAAATACTGTAAGGTTCTCTAAGAGCAGTATTGGAATATACAGCTGCGGAAAAAATTAAGAGACCACTCCAAATGTTCAGTGTCTCTTGTTTTACTATTTATGGGCATATCTTTGAGTAAGATTAACCTTTTGATTTTATAATATAAACTACTGACAACATTTCTACCAAATTCACAATAAAAATAGTGTCATTAAGAGCATTTTCAATAAATTATGTAGAGATGAAGACTAAAGAAATATCCAGACTGGTCTCTTAATTTTTTCCGGGCTGTATGCGGCAAAGGTGCCCTAAGAGCAGCCAATGAATGCTTTAATATGTTAATATTTTATAATGTAGTTCAATATAAAAACGTGTCATAAGTTGACTGCAACGATCTCATGTTGTGATGTCCTAAGAAAAAGATTTGAAATAATCCATGTCCCGCCTCTTGCTATCTCAATAACTAAAAGTCCACTCTGCCATTCCTTGGGCGCTTATTGGGGTTTTTCTGAGCTCCTGCGCCAGTGTCGGGGGGGGGGCGACACCAGTTTGTAAATGCTGCCATAATGAGAAATACAGAGAGAGTTGTGTGGAGGCTTAATCAACTTTTTGGCAATGGCTTGAATGTAACAGCCATTAATTCAGGTTAAAAACTATAGTGTTATTTTCAGGGGCCATTTTGCAAAGGGAAACTAACAGTAGATTTTGTTTTTCGGGTGCCAATCTTACTTGATCTTTGCCAGCAACTCATCGTTTTGGAGATAAGCAATAAACAAGGTGTCCGTGTACACACACACACACACACACACACACACACACACACACACACACACACACACACACGTGTCTTGTCAATTCTGGGGTCTCCTATCTGCAGGCATATCAAGGGAGAAATAGGAGACACTTTTTGAATGTCTCCGCCGGTTAATGCCACATGTTTTACGGCGTGCAGCGTTTTCACTTAGTAGGCACAGAGCGTCGGTTTTCATTTTACTGCATCAGAAAAAGGCCAAAGTGCGGAGAGGGATTTCCATGACATCGCAAGATTTTCATCATCACCGGGCGAGTGGAGCCCCAGACTGCACACACACGTATATACACAAAAATCAGCCACTTTTGGGAAAATTTGCATTTAAATTGATGTTTGAATGTACAGGCCTATCTGTGATGCGCATGCTAACTTTCTGCATCTGGCAGGACACAGCACTTTAACATGGTGGGACGTCAACCCGATCCAGCTGTTTTTGGAAGGTTGGGTTAAGTTGAGTTCCTTTATTTGTCAATTTACACAAGGAACATTAAAATTAGTTCTTTGCATACACCCTCTCAAGTTACACACACTTCAGAGGGGGGTCAGAGTGCAGGGTCAGCCATGGTACAGCGTGTGTCTTGCTCAAGGACACAATGGTAGAGATGGTGGGCACCGTAGAGGTAACAGCAACCACCACTAGTTTTACTACTAACACCCTCCTGTCCAGTGCCGGGGATCCAACCAGAGACCTCATGGTTACTGGGAGGAGGAACCAGAGACCTCATGGTTACTGGGAGGAGGAACCAGACACCTCATGGTTACTGGGAGGAACCAGAGACCTCATGGTTACTGGGAGGAGGAACCAGAGACCTCATGGTTACTGGGAGGAGGAACCAGAGACCTCATGGTTACTGGGAGGAGGAACCAGAGACCTCATGGTTACTCGGAGGAACCAGAGACCTCATGGTTACTGGGAGGAACCAGAGACCTCAGAAATGATAGTAGGGACCGATCCAATACAAAATTGGTATCAGGAAATGATACCACCTTAATTCAGTTATCAAATATCGGACTGACTCCTCAAGGAAGGAAATTAACTGACAAGGTTTTTAACAAACGTTGCAGTGTGGATGGAATTAAGTCTTAAGTTGAAATTGATTTCTTCCAGTTACTTCCTAAAGCCTCTCCATCACAGCTGGAGTTAGAACACTGCAGATAACTAGACAGGAGGAGAAACATCGGACCAAACCAAATGCAAATATACATCATAAGAATTCAACAGTTTTGGGGAGTGATTGATATGGAACTGAAAAAAGATAAATTAAAGCCAGCCAACTAAATAAATATAGTTATGACAGTTTGTGCTATTGCTGCCGCCTCCTCTGTGCGTGCGTGCGTGTGTGCGTGTGTGCGTGCGTGCGTGTGTGTGTGTGTACATAAGACACATTAGAAAAACTAGTGAATAGAAATAAAACATTTAAAAGCGATTGATTAGAAATAGAGCATTTAAATTAAATAAAATGACAGTATAAATGGAAACGGAAAAGTCTTTTTAAAGAGCTGAGAGTTGCAGCAGACCTCAAGTTCTCTGGGAGTTTGTTCAAAAGATTTGGTGCATAAAAACTAAAAGCTGCTTCTCCTTGTTTAGTCCTAACTCTGGGGATTTTAAGTAAACCTGTCCAAGACGAGGGAGCGTGGACTTCTTGTGTTACCACTGGGCAATGGGAATGACCATTTTCTGTTCCCCTTTGAAAGTTACAAATAAAATCTATTTATTCTGTTGCTATTTCGTTAATCTGGACATTCACCACATTGTCAGTAATGTTTTTTTGTTGTTGTTTTTTTGCTGTATTAGACACGTTGGAGAGACAGAGATGAAATGTGTCAGAGAGGGGAATGACATGCAGAGAACGACCCGGGCTGGATTCTAACCCGGGTCTGTTGTGAAGAGGACTGAGCCTGTATGGGTGGGGGGGGGGGGGGGGGGGGGCAGACAACACTTGCGTTTGCTAAATGAATATTGAATGGTTAACTATAACAGTCCCATGTGTGCAAGCAATGAGTGTGCCACTGGAATGGTTATACTGAAGCATGTTTGAAAAAGGCACTCAGTTCTCAAAGATTACTTTTCTACATTATTATTCAAGCAATTACTAAGTAAAGATTGTAAATTTAAATGTAGGAGACGTGAGAGTGAGATGGTAAATGATTGAGGTGGCTGAAAGGCGCGTCAAGATGTTGAAATCTAAAAGCCTCTTAAGAATAACTTGTGTGATTACTTTTTAATGAACAATTATTAATACATTATTTAAAGCCAGAATAAGAAGAATAAATACTCAGACAGCGGCAAATGCAATCATCTCTTTATACCAATGGATATAAACATAAGCTTTTCTCTCTTTATTATGTTTAAAAGAAAACAATGTAATCTAAACTAAACTGGTCCATTAGAATTAATCAAATTAGTCAAATGAGCAAATCAGGCTTTCGCAGAGACCCTGAATATTGCAGTGAAATTAATAGTGGAGCAATGATCGTCCGCGTGTGTGCATTTCAATAAACTCTCCACATTGTAAGGTCTGTTTTATGCTCTAAAATTGTAAGGTCTGTTTAAGGACAGAGCCAAGCGATAATGACTTGAAGCCAATTAACACCAGCTCAGCGTTTTCAGGGCCGACATGCGATCAATAAAATTATCCGGAGAACATTCCACTTTGCCCGGTAGGCTTAAACAAAAACACTGCAGCAAGCAACGGCTATTGTCAGTCTGAGGATGTCTCTGTTTAGTATTGATCATTCTACACACACACACACAAAAATACACGCGCTCAGACACACAAACACACACATACATGCACAAACACATACTCAGAAACACACACACACGAATGCTTGCTCTAAGGGACTAGCTACGTGCTCCCATTACTTTGATCCAGCATTGGAATTGAAATAGGGGGTAGAATGCCTTACGGCCTACTGTTTATAATCAGTGTAGTATGTTGTTCAAATTAGTCAGGACATGGCATGTGTCTCCTTAGAGGCTAGCCCTGCCCCGCAGCTTACAAGTGTGAAAATGTTGTTAAGTGTGTTTATGTGTTAATGCAAGGGGAAAAGGATCCCCTATGAGAATTATACACACACACACACACACACACACGCACACACACATCAGAGGAAATTTGACAGAGGCAGATTTGAATCAAAGCATGTCTTGACTAGCCCCGAATTTCATTTCAAATAAGATTCAGACAACAGCACTGACAGAAAACAAATCAAGGCACCGTGCAGTCCTTAAATAAAGCTCACCTGAGGTAGTGAAGCAATCTCAACAATGACAAGCATGGAAGATTCTCTTAGCAGATAAACCCGCCATGCCTGAAATGACTATTGGATTTCCTGGGATCAACTTGTTTGTTTGAATCAGCGTAGGAGGCAAATCTTATATTACGTAAATATTTATATATGAATGGTATCAAGAAGGGATCACCCAAAAAAAATTACTTAAGGGTAAAATAACAGTTCTTTTTCTATTGGCATTTTTTGGCTTTCATTAGATAGTTTTGGAGAGACAGAGATGAAATTTGGCAGAGAGGGGAATGACATGCAGAGAACGACCCGGGCTGGATTCTAACCCGGGTCTGCTGTGAAGAGGACTGGGGGG
>CM049418.1:3005000-3065000 GCA_026929865.2 Hyperoplus lanceolatus | reverse complement strand
CATTATCTTAACATAAGTGTTTTTCAATACTCAGAACCAAAATTCTTAACTTCTAAAGCACTAACATCAACTAAACTTTCCATAATCATTCTTAGAACTATTCTGAAGGATATGCTTCTGTAATAATACAGAAGTATTTGTTCATATTTTGTTCAAAAATGTTAAGTACTGACAATAAACTGCAGACTAATGATTGATAGATAGATAGATAGATAGATAGATAGATAGATAGATAGATAGATAGATAGATAGATAGATAGATAGATAGATAGATAGATAGATAGATAGATAGATAGATACTTTATTTATCCCTTAACCCTTAGGACATCCAGTAGCAGCAAAGATATTTAATAACATAACAAAGAACAAAAGAAAAGTGTAGTCAATTCGACGCATAGAGATTATTCCAATGTTTTTACGAGGTGCGTGTTTAGTTTCAAACGGACCTTGAGTCTTACCTTGTTCTTGAAGCTGCCACAGTGTCAGAGTTTTAATGAGGCTCCTGTGTTTGTGTGTGTGTCGGTCTGTCAGACATCTGGAGCGTGCGGACGAGGACTGAATATGATGTGAAGATGAAACAGCAGCAGTTGCACCTGAATAGATAGAAAGTGGATGGATAGATAGATAGATAGATAGATAGATAGATAGATAGATAGATAGATAGATAGATAGATAGATAGATAGATAGATAGATAGATAGAAAGATAGATAGATAGATAGATAGATAGATAGATAGATAGATAGATAGAAATTGATTCCACACAAAATATTATGAAACAAACCAGAAAAAAAATCTAATTATTTCACACAAATTCTAAAAAAAAATAAAAGTATATTACAGAATATATTCAATGTTATATGCATCATAAAGAGGATATTGAAGAATAAACCAGCATTGATGAAAAGGAGTAGAAAGAGGTATAAACTTACAATAACATCTGTTTGGTGATGTGCCAGGAATCAGAGGGGTCAGACATAAGTCTCAGCACCAGAAAATGCCTGGACACACACACACACACACACACACACACACACACATACATACATAGTTTTTACGTTATCTTTAATTATTGCACAGCGTCCAATTAGGTTTGTCCATCAGCAACAATGAAAACACAATTGAATATAAAATGCTTTATGGCTTTCACTCGGCATCAAGTCATCCAAACGTATTATTCAATGAACCCAAAAAATAGTTTCTGACTCACCAAACTCATTCCCTGGCTGTAGAAGGCAGAGAGCGGATTGTAGGCTATATCCAGTATGATTGACAGCACAGCTGAGCTAGCTAGCCGATCCTTCCGTAGGCTACCTGTCAGATTCAAACGCTCGTACATTGTTTGTCCTTTTTTCTGCTGTAAACCGTCCAAGGCTGGCGTAGGCCTATCTCTTGCTATTCATTATTTTATGTTCCTTTTTAAATTAAAGTCCAACTCCTTAAAATTCCTCTAGTCTGACTTTGAAATTCGCGGGGGGGGGGGGGCTATTGTTGTCAATCAGGTGTCAGTATGACGTGAAGGAGCGTAGCCGGCGTAATGACGTAAGCTGTGTAAATGTCCAGTAATATCTTGATTTTAATTGGTCCATGAATGATAAGTAAAGGTTCTGGCATACCATATTTATGTAAAAAAGGTCAACTAAAGATAACATATAATATAATCACAAAAATAAACAGTAATAATATAAATACAAGTTAATTTAATAAAATTATTTCACATAAATTACAGATACAAACTACACCAGACTAGGTAAAGTCAACAATAATTAAACTAAAAGCACTAATTAATTTCTCTAAAAGTTTATGAGAAACTTTAAAGGGAAACAAATAAATAAACGTAAATGTTTCGTATATTTGCCGGATGTTTCAGTACTGTCCAATGTCTATTTTCACTGAGGGGAACGTAAGACGAAAATCCCTTTTTAACTATGACTCTATACTGTCCCCCTGTGGCCACAATGAGATACTGCACCCACAGGTAAAAAGTAAAGGTGAAGTTAAATCGGTGTAGTATTGAACGCACGGACAATATCGCCCCCTGGTGACCACAATGAGGTACTGCACCTACAGGTTTTTTAAACACAGGAGTCCAATTGTTTTCAATCAGTAAATGCGCCGCCCTGTGGCCTTAAGTAGTTACTACAACGCCACTGGTCGCTTGGCTAGGCTAGGATAGGCTACGCATTAATGCATACAAGCAACATTTATGGGTAAAAGTGCGTGTGTTTATATAAGCTCGCGATGTAAAAATGTATTTACCGTTTCAAAGCATCAATGTACTAAACCAGTTGATATGTGTGAATGAAAGAGGACAAAACAACAGCTTTATTTCAACAAAGCAGACCTTAGAAACTTTATTTTAGAAGGAGGAAGGTAGGCTACAAACCGTTAGCTTCACTAGCTTAAGCTAACGGTTCGTAACAAAAAAGTTATCTACCGGAAGCACTGCTTGTAGCCTATGTAAACATACCTAGTTTTATTACGTTTATTTTGAAAGGTTTAACCAGGAGTATTATTACTTGTATGTGATTACGTCTGACTTTACACACGGCTGTAGTTACAGTATGTGGTCACCAGGGGGCGATATTGTCCGTGCGTTCAATACTATACCGATTTAACCCAAGTACCCCTGACTGCGGCCCGCAGATAACGTCCCTTTTACTTTTTACCTGTGGGTGTAGTATTTCATTGGGGCCACAGTGGGGCAGTATAAATACGTGATTATTATTATGGGTCGTTCAGTGCGGAGTCGGACTGAAGTTTCGCTTTGGTGTTAATTAAAGTAACGTTAGGCCTACTACAAGAGAGTAATCTTTGCTTATGTAGAAGTTAATGACAATAGTTTGTGCTTGACTAAACCTTATTATTAGCCAACTGCTTAAGTACTTCGCATTCACCTGCAAACGCCAAGATAGACTTGTAGTTCTCTCTTTTGGTGTCTAAGTAAATAGCTACTAAATATAGAACACAATCAAATCAATGTATTGTTAATTGTAAATTATTTGAAAAAAAAATTGTCGTTATTGTATGTAACATGGTTTAACTTTATATGAATTACAGTAATGATATAATATTCTAGTAAAGTGGCCTACGGTAGCTCAGTTATTTCTAATGGAGGTTGTTTTATGTTGAAAATCATGAGCGGAAAAAGCACTGTTGACAATCCCCGTCTTAGTTCCGGTGTTTCGGTTCAACGTGTAGTAACATTACATTGTATCATAAAGCTATGTTGCCTTGCTAATTACGGCTTAGAAATTAGCTGTTCTGCCTTATTTAGCCCATAAAAGCCCGTCAAAATGAGCTATAAACGCTAAAAGGTAGGTCCTCTTATGTTATAGCATATCTGTAGATCTATAGCCTATTCAACCCGACCAAAGGTTATATTGGTTACGTCAACTGTTCTTTGTATTCTCTTACTTTTCTATGTGACCTAACTATATTTAAAAATCTTAAAAAGCTTAAACGAAACTATAGTTAACTCGGTATCGTGTTCATTTACGCCTGTAGGCTCTGTATTGACACGTAAATGCTTATAGTGCATGTATAGCCTACATTATTTAAAATCACTTTTTGAATGAACACGTTAGACTAGTAGCCTATTGCCTACAACACTGACCGTTTGTAAAAACAAATCAAATAACTGAATGTCAAAATGTAGGCTATTTAATTTATTATAATTTGCGTTATTATTGCTTATAGACTTATAAGTGGATTTCTATAGCAGCAGAAACATTGATTTGTTTTACTTTGAAAAATCAGCCTTTGTTGTTATCCTGAAACCTACTTTAAACATAGTTCTAAATGTAGGCTACATTACCTGCTTATTATGTTTTATTTTTAGTTTATTATTTACTATCATTTAATGTGTTACTCTACAGCCCTACAACACAATATCTAATATAAAATGAAAGTAAAAGTGATCATGTGAGTTATTGTGCAAGAATCAAGATGGTTTATTTGTCATATGCACATTAACAATTACAGCAGCAAGTCATTGGTAAAATGAAATTCTTAAGTCCCAGGCTCCTCTCAACAATGTGATAGAGAAGAAGAAAATGTAGAATAGAAACACACAAGTGAAGAGAGCAACACCTGAGACACAAATAAACACAGTAGTGCAAGGACACAGTGCAGATAAATATAAATTGAATTGTTCGGCCCTAACTAATACTATAATGTGTTGCACCAAATATCAATTAATACCCTTGTAGGCTACGGGCTTTCAGCTGTAGCATGCTAAAAGTGAAATAATAAAGTGAATTTGGGTGGTAGGATGGCCTTGGAAACAGGTTCCTCCCAATAACCATGAGGTCTCTGGTTGGATCCCCGGCACCGGACAGGAGGGTGTTAGTAGTAAAACTACTCTACCATAGTGTCCTTGAGCAAGACACTTAACCCCAAACTGCTCCAGGGGCGCTGTACTATGGCTGACCCTGTGCTCTGACCCCCTCTGAAGTGGAAAAACTTGAGAGGGGATATGAGAAAAGACAAATTTCAATGTGCCTAGTGTACAGTTGACTTAATTGACTTACTTACTAACCTGTTGGCTACGTGCTTTCAGCTGTAGCATGCTAAAGTGAAATGTCCGAATAAACTAATGTCCTCCCATGTTATGTCACTGTAACAGGTGTAAATAAAAAATGGCCGCCCTGAACCACCTGTCCTTTGCAGCATGTGGGTTTTTGGGGATGTACCAGCTGGGAGCAGTGGGGGCATTCTATCGCCATGGAGACCGGTTACTAGGCGCTCTGGGGGCGTGTGCAGGGGCCTCGGCTGGGGCTCTAGTCGCTGCTGTGGTCATCACCGCTCCGGAGAAGCTAGAGGTAAAGTGTGTGTGTGTGTGTGTGTGTGTGTGTGTGTGTGTGTGTGTGTGTGTGTGTGTGTGTGTGTGTGTGCGTGCGTGCGTGCGTGTGTGTGTGTGTGCGTGTCTGTGTGTTAGCCTGTGTGTGTTTAGTTAGAGGTAAAGATTCAAGACTCAAGATGGTGTATTCCTCATATGCACAATATGTAGGCTACAGATACAGTATTTTTTTTAATAATCAATTTAACCTTTATTTATACTTGAGAGATCAATTGAGGTGTGACCCTCATTTGCAAAGATGTCGAGTCAAACAAATGCAAAGCAAAAACAACAAATCAAACACAATATACAATGCAAATACATCAGATATACAACAACTGATGAAGAGATAAAAAAAAACAATTTAAACATTTAAACAGTGATGTAGAATGGCTGGAAGAAGGGTTTCTGAGCTCTAGACCTTCAGACAAATACAGTGAATTTCAGGCTGTTATTATTAGACTCCAGTGTTTGACTGTTTGTTTTTCAGGACTGTAAAGAGTTCACGTTCAGCTTTGCAGAGAGCGTGAGACAGCAGCGCTTTGGAGCAATCACCCCGGGGTTTGACTTCATGCTCAGACTACAGTAAGTCACCAGCATACTGCGTGTGCACTGAAAAGAAAATCCAGTGTGATTATACATAGCCTAGGCTTTGTAAACAAACAGGCATGTTGCTAGCTACGGTTGCCCCCCCCCCTTTGTTTTCATACCCTTTGTTTACATACCAGTTTACAGAGCCTAGGCTGACAATTTACGCCACCAGATTGTTTTTCAGCGCACACACAGTACAGACACGTAGCGGATCGTGAGGAGATATTCACTGATTTTGGCAAGGAATTATTTTGACAACAAGCATTTTCTAGAATCACTGACTCCACCTTTAAGTATAAATAAAGTCTATTTTAATTTGATTAAAGTAGGTATTTGTAAAAATCAATCAAATGCCTCGGAAATATGTAAAAACACCACAAATAAAAAACACCAAGCCTAGTACAGCGATTCCCCTGTACTGCATTATCCCATAGTTACCTTCATTAGTATGCTTCGCTTGCTCTGTATATGTTCAACAGATTGAGTAATAATTACATGTTGCTGTAGTAAAGATGGACCTGTGTTTATGAGACCCCATGGGGATATTATAATTAAAAAACTAGACAAGTGAGCATCTGTTCTGTGTGTGTGTGTGTGTGTGTGTGTGTGTGTGTGTGTGTGTGTGTGTGTGTGTGTGTGTGTGTGTGTGTGTGTGTGTGTGTGTGTGTGTGTGTGTGTGTGTGTGTGTGTGTGTGTGCAGGGAGGGGATTGAAGACATTCTGCCCAGCCAAGCTCACAGTCTGGCTACAGACCGGCTCCACGTCTCAATAACACACTCACACACCGGAAAGAATCGCATTGTGTCCACGTTTAACACCAGGGACGTGCTCATCAAGGTACACACACACACACACACACAAACACACACACATATACAGGCAGACAGACACTGAGACACACACACACACAGGCAGACACGGACACACAGACAGACAGACAGACACTCAGGCACACAGACAGACACGCAGATACAGAGACATACAGACAGACACACAAACACACACACACACACACAGACAGGCACACAGACACAGACTAACACACACATACATACACACACACATAGGCACACAGACAGAGACAAATACACAGACAGAGAGATAGACAGACACACTCACACACTGGCAAAAACCTCATCATATCCACGTTTACCTCCAGGGACAAGCTCATAAAGGAATACTCACACACTAACACACACACACACACACACACACACACACACACACACACACACACACACATGTGTCTTGTCAATTCTGGGGTCTCCTATCTGCAGGCATATCAAGGGAGAAATAGGAGACACTTTTTGAATGTCTCCGCCGGTTAATGCCACATGTTTTACTCTCTAAATATAATCTTGATGCTTTCAGTTCATAAACGTTTTACATCCTTGTTTTTTTTCGTTCTACTGCGTTGTTGTGTTGGATTTTTTTATTGCTTTGACCAGAAAGTGAAACTATTAAAGTCAGTGCTGTCATCATACTGTATATCACAAGCAATGGCCCTAATAGTGTGTGTGTGTGTGTGTGTGTGTGTGTGTGTGTGTGTGTGTGTGTGTGTGTGTGTGTGTGTGTGTGTGTGTGTGTGTGCGTGCGTGTGTTTCTGCATGCGTGCGTGCGTGTTACTCCTCCAGGCTCTCCTGGCCAGCAGTTTCGTTCCCGTCTATGCCGGACTCAAAGCAGTTGAATTCAGAGGAGAGGTAATATTCTGTTCAAATTAGCATTATTGGCATGACAATATTAAAACCGTTTTCCCAAAGCATTCAAGGCAATAACTAGAATGTCCTTGCAAATGGCTGCTGCTGTAATTATTAATGTGAATATGACAAATAAACCATCTTGAATCTTGGTTCTCTATAGAAATGGATTGACGGAGGTTTCACTGACGCGCTGCCTATCCTTCCCTCTGGCCGAACCATCACTGTGTCTCCGTTCACTGGCCTGCAGGATGTGTGTCCGGTCCATAGGGGGCGCTACAACAGGCAGCTCAGACTGGCAAACATGGACATTATGGTGAGGAATGAATCGATTATTAACACTAATTAATATGCCATGCCAAGTATAGTGAAGTTGGTTGTTAAGCTGCTGCTAATATCAGAATTTTTGGATGAAACTCTACCATGACTCTCTTGGAAAAGGATACCATTTAATGTATTTACATAAAAAGATAGGACAGGCTACTCCTCTCAAAATATAGCATACACAAAATTCACAAAAAAATATCATATATAGTATACCAGTCCATTACTGTCCAAACTCCAATTGATAATAAAATACTGATATATAATTGTGTGGTTTTCTGGCGGTCCTCCAAAGATACTATGCACCATGCATAACACATATTCTTGGGGAAACCCTGCTTTACAGTGTATTCTCTTTGACTGGTTCTGACCTAGATTCTGTGTATTTCTTTGTTTGTTCTTCAGTTCTCCATTGAAAACATCAAGCGTCTGAACCGGGCTCTGTTTCCCCCATCCGACAGCGGGATGCGGTCGCTATGGGAACAAGGTTTCAGCGACGCCGTCAGGTTCCTCAAGAGAGAAGAATGGATGAGCTGAACTACTACAAACCATTGACTTTTTTATATTTTATTTTAACTTTATTTTTCCACACAAAACATCAAGAACAGTTTCTTATTTACAATATCGATCTGGTCCAAGAGGCCCCACCAGGACTTTGATTTATCTATGAGAATTTTTTGGATTTTAATGGATTTTATTCTTATTTATTTCTTAAGGGTTTTTAGTTTTAAGATAATTTTTTTTTTTTTTGGCATTTTTTTTTTATTAGACAGTTTGGAGAGGCAGAGATGAAATGGGTCAGAGAAGGGAATGACATGCAGAGAACCCGGGTTAGAATCCAGCCCGGGTCTCCAACCACTACACCACAAGCAGCCCATGACAATATGGATTTTATGGATTTTACCAGGCTTTCAGGCTTTTTCTATTATACAACTGATCTATGAATGGCAGGTCTATGAACCTACAGTATGTTGGTTGGTTGGTTTTCCATTGGATCACTGTATATTTATACATTTTCATTTTTTCATTTAACCTTTACACTCCAGAAATAAAATATAAAGTGGAGCATGAAAGAGTTTGTCAATCATTGTGAGCTTTAATCAGATACAGTACATCTCAACACACACACAGACACACACAGAGATACTCACACATACACACACACTCACTCTCTCACACACACACACACACAATAACACACAGTCTCTCACACACACGCGCACACACACACACACACACACACACTAACACACAAAGTATCTCACACACACACACACACACTATCCCTCTCTCACTCACACACACACATTGTGGACCTGTTCCTATGCTCTATAGGACATCAACTGAACATGATGGAAAGCCCTCATGTGAACATTCTCACTGTTAATCCATTTTCCATGGAGCCATTCCATTTTTTCCTCAGCTTCAAGCTTTTGAGGTTGAGATAAAAATAAAAAAATGATTCAATTGGCTACTGCAAGTATTTCACAGGAAAGACCAGGGCTTGAATTCATGTATGTTGGGGCAACGTCTAGTGCTTTGAAGTAGTTGATATTTCTACTCTGGGTTTCTTTTTGATTTCCTCAAGCAGTAAGACTTAAAGGAATACTTCACCCATACGGAACCGGCGTTCTATCATTATAAAATCACTATTATAAAATAATGAATGAGGATTTTCTTCCCTCAGTCTTCCCTTGGCCCAGCAGTCCTGTTAATACTAACCCTTCATTTTTACAAGTGTGATGTCACACTAGTAAAATGTAGGGTTAGACAGTGAGACCATAAAACACTCTTTCTGCCTTTTCTCAAGCTAGGATGAACTGGTTTCTATAATATTTGCACATTTATACTACAAAGGATCTCAGAGTTCAATACACCTTCATATTCCCACAGGTGAAGTAGGTTTTTAATGCCCCTTGAACCCTGATCATCTACTCATCCTGCCCACACTGACAGAGCTGTGATAGTGTGGAGCAGCAGGGTTGGAGCCAGGGTTTCCACATCACGTTCCCCGCAGACATCTGACTGTTCACAGGCTCCAGGGTTCTAGTGTGACCCTCCACAGCCCGCTCCATGGCCGACAGGATGAGGCTGAAATCGGGCTGCGTTTGTGGGGTGAGGGGGTGGCTCTCTGACGGGTCCACAGACAGGTCAAACAGCAGAGGGGGGTCGTGGTAGGTCACGTAGGACGACGTACAGAAACACAGCTGTGTGTCAGAACAGACGGTCGAGTTCGCCGGGGAGAAGTTTGGAGTGAAGTAGAAAGCTTTCCACACAGAGGTACCTGATGACAAATATATATATATATATATATATATATATATATATTTTATTTCTATACGATTTTCTTTTCTTTTAGATATTCTTTTAAAAAATGTTAACCTTTTTATTAGAGAGAGCAGAGTGGAAATGGGGAGATAGAGGGGAATGACATGCAGTTAACGGAGGGGGTGTGTGTGTGTGTGTGTGTGTGTGTGTGTGTGTGTGGTGTGAGTGTGTGTGTGGGTGTAGACATACTGTTTCGGGGACTCCACCGGACTGCGTTCAGGTAGGTGTTGCAGTAATGGAAGAGAAACTCGTGGTTTGACTTTTCAACTTTCCCCAAAAGTAAACCCATGAGGTCGTGTCCGTCTATGTGCCTGCAGACCAGAGAGCAGGGGTCAAAAACACACGTTCAACTGCTTTAAATTGATCTATCGAGTATAAATAAAGGTTAAATGAAATTATTACTGGCATTCACAATGATCTAGATGTGGATTACCTCGAGGCTAGACACGGCAGGCGAATATGGTAACATATGGTAACATTTTTAACTTACATATATCATCATGAAACTTGGCCCGTTAGTTGATTACTTTTTTTTTTTTTTTTTTTTTAACAATAATTTTTTGCATTAAATTTTTGTTCAGAAACGTTGGAAAAAATAAGTAAATGGGGCAATATCTTTCTAATGCGTACATTTGAATCTCTCAAGAAATAAAAAATAATAATCTAGGGGCGGGTTTCGCAGACATGGATTAAGCCTAGTTCTGGACTAAATTGTACTTTCAATGGACAATCTCCATTCAAAATTCCATTTAGTCCAGGACTAGGCTTAATCCATGTCTGTGAAACTGGCCCTAGATGTTGGATTAAGCCAGAATTAAAATCTTTATTCCATTTCTAAAAACATATTAAAGTCCAAAGGTTTCAGAGAACAGATTTTGGGTCCAGCCTCTCTTTCCCAGCCCTACCTGTCCTGTGGTAGTGAAGCCCCAGTGAGCTTCACCAGAGTGGGGTAGAGGTCCATGTTGCTGGTGGGTTGGTCCATCTCTCTGCCTGATGGGACGGTCCCAGCCCAGCGCAGCAGCCCCGGCACGCGGATACCTCCCTCAAAGTTAGTGCCCTTACCAGCTGCTCACGAAAAAGAAATGCTACGTCAAGATTCAAGAAAACATTAAGGCATGTAGAGTAGACAATACAACAATGAAAAAACACAACTAAAAATAGATAAATAAGTTATGGACAGGATAAAAAAACACAACACACAACAAATATGTGCCTATTACATCTACAGTGCACACCATCTCTACCATTGTGTCTTTGAGCAAGACACTTAACCCCAAACTGCTCCAGGGGCGCTGTACTATGGCTGACCCTGCACTCTGACACCCTCTGGAGTGTGGTAACTTGAGAGGGGATATGAGAAAAGACTAATTTCAATGTGCATTGTGTACAAGTGGCTAAATTGACTTCCTGACCTTTGTATATGCCGTTCCAGCCCCGGTGCACCTCTCCTCCGGCAGAGATCTCCTCCAGATGAGCCCCCTGGTCTGAGGTCAGATACACCAACGTGTTCTCGCTCAACCCCAGTCTGTCCAGAGCCTGCATCAGCTGACCTGAGAACACACGCAGACGGACGGACATGCATGCAGGCAGGCAGGCAGGCAGACAGACAGACAGACAGACAGACAGACAGACAGACAGACAGACAGACAGAAAGACAGACACACACACAAACACACAGACAGACACACACACAGTTTGTCAGTGATTCTGGAAATCACTTTGTCAAAATCATTGAATATCTCCTCACGATACGCTACCTGTACATACTGTGTGTTTGCTGTAAAAAAAAATATCCAGTGTCAATACACAGCCTAGGCTCTGTAAAAGGGCAGGTTTCTAACTATATGGTGGGCTTCTTTGTTTACATACCAGTTTACAGAGCCTAGGCTGTGTATGAACGCCATTTCAGCCATTGCTAATTTGATAAATAGATTCTTGCAATTTCCTTGAGTTGTGCCCAAATGGTTGGAATAAACTCGCCGTAAGTCGCTATGGGTCTAAGTGTCAGTCAAATAAATGTAATGCAGCGGTAATAATAGCACTTCACTCTAAATTGAACATACATCCATTCCACCCTACACTCAGCAAATAAAATACTAGGCTATTATGTCCACACCCCCTTTTGTGCCAAAATAATAGGTGCAATTACCCATTTATTGAGAATACAGCCCCGCACATATTGTCCTTTGTGGGGTCTTGTAGCGCGTATGCCGTCATTTAGACTGAAAAGCATTTAGAGGAGAAAGCGTTGCCAATCTCCAATGATTTCAATTAAACCTTATAATAAGTAAAGGACTGAGTGGGCGTGTATTATAGGAGTTTTAATATATGTATCAATGGGCCACTGCTCCTTGACAAGGAAATTAGTGTCACAAATTAGGGCCTGTGGTTAGTTTTCTTTCCCTTAGAAAAATAAAATTGTGTTGGAGCTGTGTATATGTATACTAGCAGTTTCTTTATCTAATATAATTATTTAATTAAATAGGTCTGCTTTAGATTATTTGATTGGATTTTTTGCACTTCTTTACGGTGAATATTTGGGGTAGGACTTGACGAGCACAGGCTGTTTCCAATCCCTTTGCGAATGGATGTATATTTGAGGTATGTTGAAAAAATTATTTCAATTCTAACACTTTATTTTAGAGAATTTTCTATTTTTCAAACAAGACATTGACATAAGCTATCGTCACAGGATAGAACCAGGCTTTTGATTTTTTTTATTCACATTTTTTTCTTCTTATTATTTTCTTGCTTTCAATTGTATCTAATCGTTTTAAATAAAGATTTAATAATAATGGATTGGATTTATATAGCGTTTTTTAATCACACTCAAAGCCCTTTACAGTAAAGGGTTCCAGGTTCCATTCATTCACACAGTCATACCGGTGGTGGTAAACAACGTTATTTTCTTGGGATTTCTTGATCATAAAAGCTATGAAATAACACCACTAGTTTTAACCTTTAAATAAAGCCGTTGCCTAGCAGCCTACCTACACTCCAGTCCACTTCCTGCACAGCATCTCCATAGATACCATGAGGACTGGATCCTCTGAATGCAGCTGACGCAAACATGGCCGTGTGAACCTGCAGGAAAGACATGAAGAGAAGGAATGGCCGCCCAGAACTCCTGAAGAAAAGACAGAAAATACCAACAAAAAAAAAGCATTAAGTGAATATCTCCTAATGATCCCAAGCTACATGTGTCTGTGTCTGTGTCTGTGTGTGTGTGTGTGTGTGTGTGTGTGTGTCTCTGTGTGTGTGTCTGTGTGTGTGTGTGAGTGAGTGAGTGAGTGAGTGAGTGAGTGAGTGAGTGAGTGAGTGAGTGAGTGAGTGAGTGAGTGAGTGAGTGAGTGAGTGAGTGAGTGAGTGAGTGAGTGAGTGTTCCTAAAGAAAACAAAGAAAATAAAACACAGCAATATACAATATCACCAATTAACATGATGGATGGATGGATGGATATAGATACTAGGACGTTTACCTCTCTATGAAGTCTACTGCCTCTTGGGTCATGGTTTGGGTCAGGTTTTCAGATGCAAACGGCTGCTCCACTACCTTATGGTCTCGCATTAGAACACAGTTTAAGTACGGGACAACCATGATAAATCCTAAAATAAGTCCCGTGACAATAAACACAGCTAGCAGTAGACCCAGGATCAGCCTTCTGCGGATATACACAAAGCCAGACCAGTGTAGAAAAACTACAGTTAACAAAACCACGCCAAATGTTTTATACGGGAGATGTTTGTGTATTTCGAAAACAGTGCCGTGTCCCGGTTGGCAGTCCCTCAGGTTGGTTAACGGGATCCCGAAGAAGTATCTAAAGCCGTGGACACTCGGGTGGTGGCAGTGGTCATCGCTGCTCTCACAGTTCAGACCAAGGTGCCATTTTCCTGCAAAGAAAGAGAGGATTTGGATAAGAGACCAAAATGACAACAAACAAAAACAAAAAAATATATATCTACGGCTCCGGAAAAAATTAAGAGAACAGTCTGGAATTTTCTTAACATTTTCATCTCTACATAACTTATTTGGTAGAAATGTTGTCAGTAGTTTATATTATAAAACCAAAATGTTCTACATATGCCTATAAATAGTAACACAAGAACAAGAGACACTGAACATTTGGAGTGGTCTCTTAATTTTTTCCAGAGCTGTATATGATTGCCACTATTTCAACAGTTCTGTCTTTCCTTGTAACTATTGCGTGCTAAACAATACAATAAATTCCTATTTTAGCGGAAGTTTAGCAGGTAAGCAGATCGTAAGGAGATATTCAATCATTTTGACAATAAGCGTTCTGCAGAATCACTGACTCCACCTTTAAAGGAACATGTAGATAATACTCTACTGTATTCCATTCATTTAGCACATTATGAACGTGTAAAATCTGAGATGACACACACGTAAAACAAGCGTACCTATCAGAGCCGTGTCATAGCCTTGTTGTTGGGCGATTTTAGCAAAGGTAACCTCCGAGCTGGGCAGGCCACCTGAACCCGCGGTGAATAGAAACACAGGCATTCTGCCAGCAAGACCTGTGAGAGAGGAACATGGATGAAAACATATTATAAACCACATGCAACTTTAAGGCTGTCATTTTTATCAATAAGAAAAAAAATCTAATCACTATTTGGTTAGAAAGTGTACTTGAAAACATTAAAAGGTGCATTATGCAGTTTCACGGGGGGGGGTACATTGCAGAGCCTGCAGTTAGTTTACAAAACCTATTTTCTCTGCATGTTATTCTTAGTATTGAATAATTATTTCCTCATGAATCAAGACTAAATTATTTTGAGGAACGTGGAACCAAACGTAAGACTAGAATATGTTTGTAAACCAAACTGTGGGCCCTGCTGCTGTAAACAACAACAGTGAAACAGTAACTTTTCAGGAAGCTTTCTAACTTCAAACAGTATTCCAGGGATCACATTTTCCTGTGAGGAAATATACCTTACAAAATGTTACCTTCTCACATCCAAAATGTTACCTTCTCACACCCAAAGTTAGTGCACCTTTAGAGGTATTTTTCATGCGTGTGCGTGTGTGCATGCATGCGTGCGTGCGTGATTGCGTGCGTGCGTGCATACGTGAACCTGATCTTATGGGGTATCTCCCTGTGAGGAACGCTGCCCTGCTGGGACTACAGAGGCTGGCTGCTGCGATGTGGTGTGTCAGCTTAACCCCGTCCCGAGACAGCTGGTCTATGTGGGGGGTCCTGTAGGGGAGAACGGGGTAATTTGTCACATGGGTTGGATGTCACATTCGTTATATCTCGCCACCAGAGCGCGCTAGCTCTGAAATGTTGATATAAAAAAGGTCCAGAATTGGGATCAGAGGTCACATACATAGACTTCCTTGGAGTTAGACTGCTGCATTTCAGGTGAGAGGATGTTTTGTGTTTTTCATGTCAAATTCAAAATATTTTGCTTCTCAGTATTTTTCTTCTAGGCTTTTACACAATGGGTTTATAACAAAACACTTGTTACCCTCAGAAAGTGTGATGGGTAAACTATAGTTTAGATTGTGGTTAGCAAGCTAATTAGTTGTCAGATGGTTGTTGGCCTTGATGCTAGCAAGAAATTGAAGTTGGGGTTGGTCCTCAAATTTTTGGGGGTTGGTTGTCACATGTTATCTCAAGGCTGCAGCCAGAAAAGGAACCCAATAACGAAAGAAATTGTCAAGCTGTATCCTCACTGACACCCCAGAGAAGGAAAGAATAGAGCAGGAAAAGGCAGCTAGCAAGCAAAAGAAAAAGGGCAACAAAATCAAAACAACCCAGTGCATCCCAAACTAGACCAGCTGCCAAGGCTACAGAACGTTATGTAGGCCTATTTGTCAACTTGACAATGCAATTAAACATTCAAATTTGGTTCTGCCTCCTTGCCTTCTTTTTAAGATTTTTCCCATTAAGATAACATTGTGATAAACAACCCCATAGTGTGTGACAACCGACCCCTTGATGGGGTTGGTTGTCACAATGTGTCAGAGTGTCTTTGATGGTAAATTACTTCTTCATTACAATAAGTTGGAAAAAAAGAGAGACACACATTTCTAGCCAACACCTTAAGCTTCAATTTAATGTAGGAATGGCTATTGACAGATGTTTTGGTGAGGAGCAATTCTCACTAGAGTAAAAAGTGTGCCTACTTACCCCGTTCTCCCCTACATCACAATGCATCACAGTTAAACGTGCAGTCGGTGATTCTGGAGAACACTTGTTGTCAAAATCAGTGAATATCTCCTCATGATCTGCTACCTGTCCATACTGTTTGTGCGCCCAAAAAAAAAAGAGAGAACACAGCCTAGGCTCTGTAAACTGGTATGAAGGTCGTATTTCTCAGCACACACTACGGACAGGTAGAGGATCAAGAGGAAATATTCACTGATTTTGACAACATGCGTTCTCCATTACACTGTGGATTACCTCAGTGTTGTATTGCCGTAGCAACCCAGGTCTCCTATCCCGAGGTCGTCCACCATCATCAGTACAAAGTTTGGTTTGTTCCCCTGAAGAGACACTAGGCCCATCTGAAGCAGCAGCAGCAGCAGCCAGACACACTTCATACTGACGAGAGACAAACACTTCAATATGTTCATCAAGTTAAATCAGGCCAGACTTTATCGTCATTTTCTACAATATGTGCCAGACATACAGAGGAATCGAAAATGTGTTTCTCTCCGACCAACTGTGCAAAGAGAAAGAAAAAACAGTAATAGGATATAATTGGATTCTAAATAGTGCAAAAGTATGGCAAACCCAAACAGTATAAGAAGGTAAATACATTGAAAATGTGCAACATGAAGAAGTAAGCTAAGATAATTGAAAATGTACAATACAGTATAAAAGGCATGACACGGACTGAGTGTAAATATGGAATGTTAAAAGCACTGATGTAGGTGGTAAGTGTCCCTGCGTGTCTATTATAAAGTGACAGATAGTTTTTGGGTGCAGAGGGGAGTCTGTAGATAGGGGAGAACGGGGTAAGTAGGCACACTTTTTACTCTAGTGAGAATTGCTCCTCACCAAAACATCTGTCAATAGCCATTCCTACATTAAATTGAAGCTTAAGGTGTTGGCTAGAAATGTGTGTCTCTCTTTTTTTCCAACTTATTGTAATGAAGAAGTAATTTACCATCAAAGACACTCTGACACATTGTGACAACCAACCCCATCAAGGGGTCGGTTGTCACACACTATGGGGTTGTTTGTCACAATGTTATCTTAATGGGAAAAATCTTAAAAAGAAGGCAAGGAGGCAGAACCAAATTTGAATGTTTAATTGCATTGTCAAGTTGACAAATAGGCCTACATAACGTTCTGTAGCCTTGGCAGCTGGTCTAGTTTGGGATGCACTGGGTTGTTTTGATTTTGTTGCCCTTTTTTCTTTTGCTTGCTAGTTGCCTTTTCCTGCTCTATTCTTTCCTTCTCTGGGGTGTCAGTGAGGATACAGCTTGACAATTTCTTTCGTTATTGGGTTCCTTTTCTGGCTGCAGCCTTGAGATAACATGTGACAACCAACCCCCCAAAAAATTTGACGACCAACCCCAACTTGAATTTCTTGCTAGCATCAAGGCCAACAACCATCTGACAACTAATTAGCTTGCTAACCACTATCTAAACTATAGTTTACCCATCACACTTTCTGAGGGTAACAAGTGTTTTGTTATAAACCCATTGTGTAAAAGCCTAGAAGAAAAATACTGAGAAGCAAAATATTTTGAATTTGACATGAAAAACACAAAACATCCTCTCACCTGAAATGCAGCAGTCTAACTCCAAGGAAGTCTATGTATGTGACCTCTGATCCCAATTCTGGACCTTTTTTATATCAACATTTCAGAGCTAGCGCGCTCTGGTGGCGAGATATAACGAATGTGACATCCAACCCATGTGACAAATTACCCCGTTCTCCCCTACTGTAGTTTACAGAAACACCTCGAAGATGTTCTTATAGCAGCAGCATATACGAACATGCACAGCCACAGCATAATACAAATATCATAAAATCATAAAATCAAACAAAAAAAAAACCTATGAACTTATTATTGTAGCTTGTAGATTAAGACTTAATAGGCACAAATAAAGAATAAAATTGTTTGTAGCATCACTGGGGAGTCGACCCAGTTCTAAGTGGGTGGATTATGTCATTGAATTTGGTTTGACAAGTTTAAAGTAAAAGATTGTGCACAGTAATCATTTGATCACAGTATCTAAGCCTATACTATATAGCTGACTAAGTGAAATTCTTTTGCATGTGTAAATTTACCAATAAACCTAATTATGACTTCAAATGAGGCCAACCGTAATTCAACTAGCAGTAGATATAACACCCGGTGGACTTTGATTTTAAGTTGTATAATGAACAGAAAAAAATGCTGTATTTGATATAGGTTCGTTAACATAGCAAACCACACATAGCCTATATAACCTCTCCCACACACATAGAATAGTGTCGCTCGTCGGTATGTACACAGTAATGCAGTGCTTGGCGTTAATAACATGAGGTGATGTAATAGCTATTGGTATTTAAACGACACACAGGTGCTTGACACTTACCTGTTTTAGTTACTCTACTGTCACGAGCTGTCAACGCAAACCATTCAAACTTTCAGGAACCTTGAGGAAATATCGCGATACTTCCAGTTGTGTCACGTTAGCCAAAATATCACAAAGCAGCACGTCCGGCCCGGATTTTCAAAAGAAAAGTTGAATGATACTTTGTAGACATCCCAAAAAATAGAAAAATTACCAATGTTAGGTTTGAAACTTCTACTAATGAGTTGACAGTGGAATAAGTTAAACCAGATCAAAGATACCCTAGGGAGAAATCTGGTTTGGTTAACTAAAGCTACATGGTAAAAGGATTTCAAACCACTTTGTAAAAGAAAATATCAAATCATGTTGCCTACATGTGATATTAAAATTATAACTATAATTATACAAACAATGCCACTGAGTGTATTAATTTCAATTACAATTTGTTCTTCACAGGCCACCTACATAAATCAAAAGGTTTTATTAAAAAATATTTGTTAATAAATAACAAATTGCAGCACTACCAGTGGCTGCCAGACGGATGCATTTCCTGGGCATGTCTTCACACAGCAGTCCAATAAATTAGAGAAGCAATTTTGGTGTTTGGTGGTGGTTAGAACAATCTTCAATTACATGTATTCATGTTGCTTTTTTTAATATGCCTAATATGCCTTTTTGATTAATTTAATTGTCATAAAATCACTTTACTCTTGTCTGTTAATGTTATCATCTTTTTCTCTGCTCTCCATGTTTCACAGTCATTCAAACAGTTGAATGTACAAGAAGCTTTTCAAACTAAATTCCTTATTCAGGGTCACAGTAGCACACAGCCTACACATGTTTGCAATTCACACAAATGCCAGATGTCCTCGCTTTTCAAAATCTCTTTCTAAAAACCCATTAAATGCTGTTTTTTTCCCCCATTGTATGTGACGTGATGTGTTCTGATGAATACAATACACTGCAGTGTTACTGTGGAGAAATACTAGCATCTGTTGTTCGGGTCCAGTACTGCAGATTCTACAGAGAGAGTGAATGGCAATCTGGGCTCAGTCACAAGGACAAATGCATTGAATTTCAACAAAATTAAATTAAATTAAAATAAATTTAATGGACATTTTTTAAGCTCATTTAACCAAAGTTAAGTTATCATCCTCTACAATATGTTAATGACGGAGGATTGGTATGTAGGGGTCATGTCCAACTGTGCAGATTTAACCCACTATACCGGATTATTACTTACATTACATTTAGCTGACGCTTTTATCCAAAGCGACTTCCATTAAAGCTGGGGGGGAGGATTTGGGGAGAAAATGGCAGTTGGGATAGAGATTCAAATCCAAATACCTCAACCGCTCCACTCGTTCTCTTTGGTCCCTCCCTGACACGCTCTACACCAACAAAGTCGAGCCAAAGTGAATGGACAGTCCCAACAGCCAATAAGAACAGAGAATCGGAGCCTCGCTCTGATTGGTCAAAGTGTCAGCTCATGTTAACTTTGACCAATCAGAAATCATATACCCAGGCTTTAAGTGCATTCAATCATAAAGGTACAAACTCAGAACAACAAGAATCACGTAAGTACTATAGCTTAAAATAAACCAAACTACAATTTTTACTTGGCATGAACAGTTATTAGTGACTACCGTTTTAGACACTACAGTAGATTAATGTGAACTGTTATATAATCAATCATATATAAGTAAAAGAAACATACCAGTTTACAGAGCCTAGGCTGTGTATTAACACCAGATATGTACAGTGTGTGTGTGTGTGTGTGTGTGTGTGTGTGTGTGTGTGTGTGTGTGTGTGTGTGTGTGTATGTGTATCTCTTTGCAACACAACTTGAATGACGTGGGTACCGCTGCCTGTGTGCATGCATGCCTTTCTTGACTGAGTGCTGACCACTTGATAGCTTGCGGTGAACATAATAGACTCTCTACACTCCATCTGCCACAAATCCAGCCATTAAGTAACGTGTCTGAAACAGCCCCAGTCACTCACATCTCTGCAAGGTTTTTTTTTCTTTTTCTCGCATCTCCCGCTGCGAACGGCTCTTGAAAAACACTGCTCTCTTGTGTCTGTACTATCTGATGTATTGTAGGATTTCTTTTTCTTCGTTCAAGGCCCCTTCAATAGACTTCTTTATTGTCAGATAACACAAGTGCTGTAGAAAAGAGCACACGCAGGTTGAGTTACATCAACACCTAAGGACTTTTAGACACCTGCCAATAGGTTGTGTTGTGTAGCACTTTGAATTAAAACAGCACTGCAGGCGGGAATGTGGCATGTTAGTGGGTTGAAGGGCGAGTCAGCTATTCTGGCTCGTTGTTGTCAAAAAAAATCACTTTTTGTCAAAAAAATCTGTGAATATCTCCTCACAATCCACTACCTGTCCGTACTGTGAATGCGCTGAAAAATAAATCTGGTTTTAATACAAAGCCTCATGAGGAGTAATTAACTTTATTATTATTTTTGACAATAAGCAATCACCAGAATCATTGAGTCCACCTTTAAAGATCGCAACAAAACGTTAAAGAAAATACAGTACATGAGGTGAGCAAACTGCACTCAAGTTCTTTCACTATTCGACTAATTTAACAATGGCTTGAATGTAACAGACATTTATTTACAGTATACTATGAAATAGCTTTAAATGTGGCTCCAAACATTTTTCCACATTCTGTAAAGGATTCAGCAATGTTGGAAGCAACTCAACAAGGTTAGTGTATTTGCCGGTCACAGATGAGCACACAGCTTTAGTGGGTCAGCTCAGAAATGCCCCATCCCGGATTAACCTTGAGCTCTCCCCCCTAATGTGTATCTTCCTCTGTATACCCTCAAACAGAGGCACCTTTGGGATAACTTATGGGGTTGGTAGCATTCTTAACAGGGGCTCAAAATCCCTGCAAAATACTATCAGTGAAACGGAGAAGCAGCTTAGCACTAACCTCTGCTCCAGTGACCATGTCCAAAGGTGACCCCTCCCTGACCCAAAATCAAGCAGGTTAAATAGAAAGCTTGACCGCGGGGCACCCTGTACTCTTTACACCTGTGAAAACCACAGATATAAAAGAGGCAATTGGCAGTATTTTTTCGGGTCAATCTCTACTTGTCTCTCTATGTAGGAATGAACTGTATGTGCCTGTAAGTGAATATAAGTGAAGGTGTAAAAGGTGACATTTTTTTTCCGTCTTTGGTTTCAAGCTGAAGGAGCCTAAAGCAAGGGCAGAGTGGTTGTTGCAGTACAATAAATACAGTAGAGAGATAGAGAGAGGGAGAGAGTGTGAATGAGAGAGAGAGAGAGAGACAGAGAAAGAGAGTGTGTGAGAGAGGGAGAGAAAGAGAGAATGAGAGATAGAGACATTTTTGAAGTACTATTAGGCCAGGTCGAGTGCAATGCCCGGCCCCATCTCCCTGAACAATCACATTCCATTACCTGGCTAAAGCGCTTGCGGCTTCGCCCAAACCCCCTTCACTGTTTCAGTGGGAGAACCACCTTTCCTTTGTCCTTATACTGACCCTGCTAGAAGGGGACTGATGCTCACTCACTTGAAAAAAACTGCAAAGAAAATTGCCAATGAAATAATTTTTTTATTTTATATACGATTCTTTTTGGTGATTTTTTTGCTTTATTCGACAGATTTGGAGACGATAGTAGCAGTAGTGTTTACGGTACAACACTGTCATCTACGGTTCACCTACTTGGAAAATGGGCATTTAATTTTCAGCTTTCCTCAGGTGATTGGGTGCACACTCGACCCCCACTGGGTGTTTTTTTAAATATTGAAAAATATCTCATGCATGGTGTAAGCTCATAAGTTCACCAACACTCGCACAAGTCTGTCAAGGGGACTCGTTCAATAAGAAATAAAAAAATAATTGATTTTTGAAGTGTTAAACATTAAAGGTAAAGTGTTATTTCCTTTGCAATGGAGCATGTGAATTGTGAAATGCACATTTGATTGAAATGAAATGAGACGGTGACCCGCTGTGCTCAGGCCGGCATGGGGCAGAGCGGCAGAACGTTTCATGTCTCTGTGTTTCTATTGAAATGCATTCTTTTGATTATGACTCTGCACTTTAAGCTCAGCGCACACACGCACACACACATACACACACACACACAAACACAAACACACACACAAACACACACCTCCCTTACTCTCTCTAGCGTTTATTTTAGGGGTTTGTGATCAGGTAGACGACCGTTATTATTGAACACAATATCCAAAGTGGTTCTTAAGCTACTGTGATGCTGGTAAGAATACAAGTTTAGTTAAGGTAGTACAGTTATCTTGTGTGAGTGAGTGAGTGAGTGAGTGAGTGAGTGAGTGAGTGAGTGAGTGAGTGAGTGAGTGAGTGAGTGAGTGAGTGAGTGAGTGAGTGAGTGAGTGAGTGAGTGAGTGAGTGCGTGTGTGTATGCGTGTGTATCCTTGGCCATTGTGTGAGTGCGTGCGTGCATGCGTGTGTGTGTGTGTGTGCATGCGTGTGTGTGTGTGTGTGCATGTATGTGTGTGTGTGCGTGTGTGTATCCTTGGCCATTGTGTGAGTCCGTGGTCAAAAAGGTGAACCTCAACACTCAAGAACAACCTTAGATTTATTGATCAGTGCATCTCTCCACACATAAACACAGCAGGCCAGTGTTGTAAAAATCTTATTCATTGGATGATGGCTATTGATTTCACTGTTTTACTGCATGTGCTCCTTTGTTAAGTAGACAGCGCACTGTAGACTAGTAACAGGTTTTTGCCATTTTATACAAAGTAAGTAAGGCAATAAAGGTGTCCATAACATGTCTTCTTTCATACTAGTATAAATCAAAGGTCCAAAATGTACATTAAAGTGTAAAGAAGTGTTAAATAGATGGCTGTGCGAAAAAGTGTTTGGAGCATATACACACACACACACACACACACACACACACACACACACACACACACACACACACACACACACACTTGCAGTAATCCCCCCTAGATCCAAACAATGGGGTCTTTTGAAGAAGTGCATGTTTGGCACTTTTTCCTAATACTGATCTGTGCTCCGCGGCTGATTTAACTTTGGCTTGAGCTCCTCTGGGATCCACAAAATCACTATCTAGCAGTAAGAAAGAGAGAAGAGACCTCATAAAGAATACACACACACACACACACACACACACACACACACACACACACACACAGACAAAGACATACACACACACACACACACACACACACACACACACAGACAAAACACACACACACACACACAGACATACACACACACACACACACACACACAGAGACACACACACAGAGACAGAGACAGAAACACACACGCACGCATGCACAAGTAGGCACGCGCGCACACTCACACACACAAACACACACACAGACACACACACACACATACACAAACAGACCTAATAAAGGATATACACACACACACACTCACACTCACACACATAAACCTCATAAAGGGCTCACAGTAAAATCGATCCTTCTTCTCAGCCTGATTTTAACGGTGGTTGCCGGACCCTTGGAAGAGCTCCAAAAGTACCTCGGCATTGCAAATCAGACTCTAGCGTCTACATGTAAAGGTTGCAATGCTTGGTGTAGCGTGTAAATGGACTTGACTTATATAGCGCTTTCTAGCCGATTTTCTCAGCCCCAAATCGCTTTACATATCTTACCACATTCACCCATTCATACACACACTCATACACCGATGGTAGAAGCTGCCATGCAAGGCGCTCTCTGAACCATCAGGAGCAATTTGGGGTTCAGTGTCTTGCTCAGGGACACTACGACATGTGGCGGGGAGACGGGGGATCGAACCGACCCTGCACTCCAGAGGCGATCTCCCTTCCGACTTCGCCACTGCCGCCACTACATGTCCCTTGCATTGATTCTCTGGTACATAATAATGCATATAATATAGGCCTACTGGTAGTAAATTGTAAATGGTCTTGACTTATATAGCGCTTTTTAGCAGATTTTCTCAGCCCCAAAGCGCTTTCTTAATTTGAGTGTTATGGTGTCATAGCTAACCTTGGCCATCCATTATCCCGGTCATATACTGTTTCAATACGACATGCATCTGGGCATTACAAGAACTATACATAAGAGCCTATAATTTAGTTATGGCGGAGTGTCTGCATATGATTTTGCTGGAAATTGCTTAACATTTATTGCATTCAACTAATTGCTGTATTTACCACTGCAAATTGCTCACAGTCATTGTATTGTGAGGATGAGTGATTTTATATACATTGTATTCTGGTAAGTGGTGTGGCATTGCATTGTACTCAACTAAATGCAACCTTATTAATTGCAGCTATCCTCAATTTCCAATCCCCCATTCTCACATGCTATTTATTATGAATGCCAGAAAAGGGTCTAGGATGTCCCAATACATCACAGTTTGTCAAAAATAACCGGATGCCCTATTACTTCCATTGCATTTAGCAGTATGTAGGGTAGCAATTTTAAATTGTACAGACTTAACCCCATTAATAGCGATTTCACTTTTGAAAACATTTAAAAAACAACAAAAATAGTATGTATAGTTATACTTGAATCATAGTTTTTGTCAGCTAAAATATGGAGGAGGTTTGATATGTGAGGTAGTAATTTCAAATTGTACAGACTTAACCCCATGTAACTGATTAGTGTTACTTTTCAACCTGGTATGAACAGTTCCGACAGGTATAGGGCCAAATTATTTAACACAGAATTCAAAAAATGTGCGACAATATAAACAATATAATGTCCATTCAAATGGAAACATGCTACGCCTTGTTATTGTTGTCTCATAGCCTCTGTTTCAGCGCTAACTGACTCCTTCCCATGCTGTCGATCGAGACTGTTTATGACTTATTGATATTTCTGACAAACTGCACCTGCTACACACAAACACACACACAAACACACACACACACACACACACACACACACAAACACACCACTAAGTAATTGATTTACGACATGTCCTCAGAGCTAAATGATGGACTGCAGTCAGACATTATTGGAAAAACTTTAATTAACTTTCTAGCTCAGCATTTAGAGCAGTACTGGTCTAAGCAGTGGGATCTTAACAGTAATCAGAAGAAATTATGATTTGATTTCTATCAAATCTAAGTGTCAATTTTTACTGTAGCATCCCTTTGAAGGAATCAATATATATTTCTCAACGGTGTATCTGTGCTTATGCCTACCGTCCTGTTTTTGACTGTATTGTTTGCTTTACATCCACTGTTTATACACACACACACACACACACACACAGGGCACAGCATAGGTGTTTGGGCACACTACACCTCACATTATTACATTTGAAAGCCTATAAGAGACGGGTCATAAATTCACTTGGAGCCACTGTAGTCTGAGGTGTTGACAGTTTAATGGCAACATCCATAACCAGCAAGTAAACTGTGTTGTTCTCTAGATGGAATCGATAGTGTCATGATAATATAATAATGTTTAGGTGCAGAGTGAATTATTTACACTTTACACACACACACACAGAGAGCAAATTGAAAGTGTGACGTCGCAGCTGCAAAGCCATTGATTCACACACAAACACACACACAGACAGACAGACACATATATATAAACACGCACACACATATACATACACACACACACACACACACACACACACACACACACACACACACACACAAACACACACACAGACAGACAGACACATATATATAAACACACACACATATACATACACACATACACACACACACACACACACACACACACACACACACACACACAAAAGAACATCATTAGGTGATAATATGTTCTGATCCTCTCCTCAGGTGTTTTATACCCACACACACACACACACACACACACACACACACACACACACACACACAGACACAAACACACACACACAGACACACACACACACACACACACACACACACACACACACACACACACTCACACTCACACTCACACTCACAGACTAAAAAACATCAGTAAAATGATGAAGTTGTTTTTTTCCACCATTAGGTGATAATATGTTCTGATCCTCGTCCCAGGGGTTTTATTCACACACACACACACACACACACACACACACACACACACACCTCATATCTCTTTTACAGAGTGCAGCTATATCAGAAAGAAGGAGGGGTTTTCTCAAAGACATTTAATTAAAATGTTCTTATTAAAAACAATATTAAGAAATGTCTAGAAATCACATTTATAGACTAATTTCCAGAAGTAATGACGTTTTGAAAGACAGATAATGGTGTTTGGGTTCACGACCAATTGATTATAATATCCATTATTTTTTAATTATTTCCTCTAAGACGGGTTTGACTGCAAATGATTTGAATTTATGTTGGTGGCATTTCCAAGACAAACTGGTGTATGAAGCTGCTCTTCAATTAATGTATCTGCCAGATTACAAAATGGTCTTAATCAACTATAAGTACAAAGTTTATTGATGAAATATTTTCACTCATTCACAGCACTCTATAAAGGTTAATTATTGAAAAAAAAAAAAAGTCAGCACAAGGACATGTTAAATAGCCTGGTCCTACCAGACCATTGTACTTCATTTCATTTGTACAGAAAGTCTGGAATCGCTCAATTGACAAACGTTACCTCACTTAACGGTGGGTGTCTGTTGAAGTAAAACTATTGGATTTGCCCAATGCCACTCTAGATCTGCCAACCAATCGCATAACGTTTGGTGCGCTGGCTTCTGACTACAAGTGAAACTGGCGCACGTCATTGTTCTCAGCCACTCCCTCTGTTCGCTGATTGGACCGGTAAAAATCTGCCGGAGAAAACCCGCAAATATACCACCGACCCAGACTGACTACTGAAGGGAAATGAAAATTGAGCAGAAGTAGGGAGGTGGGCGGTGCCAGGCTACATGTTAAACTGAAACCACACATGTTTTTATAGCATACACCCAGGCCCCCTGGGCATAGGCATATAGGCAAATGCTAGGGGCATCATCCCAGGGGCGCCCTCGAAAAAAAGAAATGGGCTACCAAAACTTTATTTTTTTTTTTATAATATGTTAATACTATAATTTCAAAATATGAGTTAAGCAAAATATACAACTACTGAGGATAGACAAACTATACAAAAAATTGAACCCCCCTCTCCTCCGATAACTCTTCCAGATTTCTGCATAATATCAACTAACTTCACGAAAAAACACACCACTCAAAATGACAAACTCTCTTCAGGAAACTAAAAGGAAAAGTAGAGGAGGAAAACGTAAAAACAGAGGTAGGTACATATTATTATAATAATATTTATTTTTTAGTTTAATTTTAACTTTACTACTTTTAAAATGGTAACTTACTCCAGCTTAAATTCATCAGAATTTAGAAAATTTTATTTACTGTCCCCTGTCATAATTTCAAATTTACTCTTGTAATGTATTAGAACTATTCCTTTTCACTATAATTAATGTTAATTGTTTTGTTAGTTTAATCAGTGTTAAAAGGCACAGTATAATAACTGTTAATATTCATACTTAAATAATTTATTTGTGCTTTTAACACAAGGAAACAAAGTGCTATACATAACCATGAGATATCATCAGAAGCTTATCCTGATTTAATAAAAGCAGGACAAACTTTCTTTATTTACCTACCTAGGCCTATAGCTTTCCATATCGCTTCTCTTCCTTGGTTGGTAAACTGCTTTATTTTAAGACAAGGTTTAATCTTATCTAATTTCCATTTAAACTTTTCACCATGTATTAATATAGATAATATAACAACAGTATACTTCCTTTCTCTTCGTTTTATTTGAAATACTTTGGCACCTTCCTGCAGACACTCTCCACCACCCATGACAGAATAAAGGCTTCACAATAGACAAAGGCAAGAGTAGTCGTGTACAAGGTGAGGCTTGTTGAGATATGAAGATGAGGTCTAACATCTAAAGTACACGCCTCTGTTGGAATCAAGTTAAAGAGCAGTACAAACAGAGGCCTGTCATTTAATTTTGTAATATAGCTTTTGTGTGGAATTATATCAATGCAAAGTTATGATTTATTGAAACTATACTTGTAATAGATTATAATTTTAAATGTTAACGTCTGCATTTTTTTGTGCAAATCGTAATATTGTATTAATTTTTTAATGTTATGTCACTTGTTTTGTAATATGTTTTTTTATGTTGTGGGTTATTTTCTATCTAAAATAAAATGAAATGTCAAAGACAAAGCTATCCAGTTCTGTGTGAGTGTATGACCAGTGGTGGACCTGACTGCAATGCACTGGGGGCGCCAGCTAAAATCTTGCCTAGGGCGCCAAATTGGTCAGGGCCGGCCCAGCATACACCTTCAACACACACATGACTAAGTATGGTCACCATCAAAGTTTGACCCTTTAGAAAACTTTACCGTATATGAAAATGTATTGTCTTGCTACTGTGTCTTTTTCCGTTCTTGAGGAAATGCTACAATCACTGAAAAACTATGATGTTACACTTTTCCTCAACAAAATCTAACACATCTGTTATTCTACTCGTGAAGTTCACATTCTAACAGCGTCCTTGAGGGACCTCAAAAAGAGCTATATAAAACCTATCAATTATTATAATTATTATTATTAGATTAATGTTAGATTTGTTAAAAATTTATGCTGAAATGCATGAGTGTTGGTCAGAGAGAATAGACACTCCTAACATTTTCACCGCCATCCCACTGCCAAATGAAACCATCTCCAAACCATCTAAATATTATCCTGACTGTATACTGTGTTCTGTGATGTCTGCAATCAACAAGTACATACAGATACAAATCCCAACGCAATGCAAAAAAAACAAACGCATCAGAGAAAACAAACGATGAATATTTGTCCTATTTCTGATTCAAATGAAAAACCTATTTTCAGTCTTATAAGATCGTCTGAAGTTTCTGTTTGACTCTCTTTCTCTCTCTCCCCCTCTCTCTCTCTCTCTTTCTCTCTCTCTCTCTCTCTCTCTCTCTGTATGAGTGAAAACCCAGAGGGGCAGCCAGGGCTTTTGATACAGTCTGTTTCATATTTTCTCTTCTTTCTGTTTTTGTTGTTTTATTCCGTATATCGACGCACACACACGTGCGTAAGTATGTGCATCTCCCCGCTGCACTGTGGCATGCTCTGCCCTAATTCTGCTATCAGAAACATGTGAGCTCTCCAACACCGCCGCGGGCTACACATGCCTTTCATCGCTCTGACCTGCTGTGTGTGTGTGTGTGTGTGTGTGTGTGTGTGTGTGTGTGTGTGTGTGTGTGTGTGTGTGTGTTTGTGTGGGCGCGAATACAGTCCATAACTACTGTGCTATGTTCATATGCCTTATGCTTTGCGTATGTAAATGTGGCTCTGAGCACAGTTTACAGATATGACATATAGGGCCGGTTTCACAGACATGGATTAAGCCTAGTTCTGGACTAAATTGTACTTTCAATGGACAATCTCCATTCAAAACTCCATTTAGTCCAGGGCTAGGCTTAATCCATGTCTGTGAAACCGGCCCATAGAGTATTAAAGGAAACACTTGCCTGCCACTCACTCACTCACTCACTCACTCACTCCCAGTGGTATAAACATATTTAGGCCACTCAGAGAAGAACCTTGACATGATCATAAATCCATAAGCAAAATATGTTTCCTCATACGCTCTAGGCTGAGCTATTTCTTATTCAAATGGCCTGCCTATGTGTGTGCGTGCGTGTGTGTGTGTGTGTGTGTGTGTGTGTGTGTGTGTGTGTGTGTGTGTGTGTGTGTGTGTGTGTGTGTGTGTGTGTGTGGCAGGCAAGTGTTTCCAATGATACTCTATCATATCTATATACTATACGCTCAGAGCTACATTTACATACGCAAACCATTAGGAATAATAAACATAGTAGCACAGCAGAAGCTATGGACTATATTTGGTATGTCAAACTGAAAATGTTTTACGTATAAAATGTTACAGACACACACACACAGAAACACACACACACCATGAAACAGACCATCAGTGCCCTTGAAAAAAAAGCCTCTTCAATAACAAGTTTAAAAAAAGATTAACGTTAGTTCTATTTTAGTTTTTTGCACCAAACTAATTTGCTAAAATAATTTGGTAAACTTTTATAGGAATGGTAAGTATAAGACGGAATTTGTAATTTTATGTTTACATTGACAAAAATGTACATAATGGATTGTGAATACAGTATTATAATAGACGCAAAAAAAAATCCATTCTATCCTTAATATCCTTAAAATTCAAAAGGGTTCATGGGAGTTTGAGCTGTATGTCCAAGATGAATGTGCTCCCAAATTAAAGGGCAAATTTTACACTCTGTAAAACCTTGGTACATTTTGTGTAGAAAGTAAAATTTTTGTAGGGTCGACACGACTATTATGAGGTGCCTTTCGACCTTAAAGAGACTTTTAAATATAAATAAATAAATATTAAAATAACCGCGAGTGTAATGGCTTTCAAGTCAAGGCTTTTGATACACTTTGCCACACAATCATATTTAATATCTATACAAACCTTCAAGGCAATTCTATTTTACTTCGCATCAAAAGTAATGAAAAAGATTTTAATTTGCAAAGGTCAAACCAGCTTCAAGTATCAATGTATCTTCTGATTTTTTTTTTTACTTTTGATGAATACATTGCATCATTGTATAACAGTTTATTCAATAATTCTCCACTATAAAAGTTAGGAATTTCGTTATTTTAAATTTTTCGGATTTCTTAAGCCAGTCACAGCCAGAAAATCCTTGATATTTTGAGATACGGCTAAAAACTTTTTTTTTTTTTTTTTTTTTCTGCTGCTTCTTGGTCACACTGACCGAATATCACAGGGATATAGATAAAGCCTTTCAGATGTTTAAACCCCAAAAGATATTTGGAAAAAGACACACACAGACACACACACACACGTACCAAAGCCCGCATATTTAGCAGCATTTAGTGAGATTCCAGTGTCAACGCTCCCTTGCTAACTCCCTCCCTTTGCGGAGAATTTCCAGAAGCTACGATGGCCTTCAAGGTCAAGCAGCTATAGTTACTAAAGATGGCATCATCCACCACTGCCTCAAGTCTTTAAAAGTTGCTGCTAAATGGTCTACACAGTGCACGTTAAGCAGATATCTTCCTGCTCTGTGATGGTGACTCCTTGAAGCATGTCTGATAGCCGTGTGCTAGGCTGGAATGGGACTTATACAGCTGTGTGTGTGTAAGTTTGTGTTGGTGTGTGTGTGTGTGTGTGTGTGTGTGTGTGTGTGTGTGTGTGTGTGTGTGTGTGTGTGTGTGTGTGTGTGTGTGTGTGTGTGTGTGTGTGTGTGTGTGTGTGTGTGTGTGTGTGTGTGTGTGTGTGCTGCGTGTGTGTGTCTGACGTGTGTGTGTGTCCAACCAGAGATAATTGAGCAAAAACAACCTCTCTGCTGCAGAATGATGTTTTCTATCGGTGCGTTTGATTCGCTGCCCAGACAAACCTCCTCAGAGACCAAACACACTTCCTGTTTCAACAGCTCTGCAACACAACACAACACACACAGTCTTTGAAAGTGTTCCAGACCTTTCACACATCCATATAGACAAGAAGACCTCAAGTTTCTCCCAAGGAAACGAAAGCGGGGGAAAATCATTTCACAAAGTACTTTTCATACGGTCTGAAGATGTGATTTGTGAGGACAATTGAAAGAGAGGGATGTGTCTGGCTCACAGTCAAACATCAAAACAAGGCTTTAGGGATATTGAAGTCCTCTAATGACTGCCAAGAAGGTTGTTACAACACACTCAGTGCTAATTGTCTAGTAGGTTTGTGAGCCGAGTGTCAGTGGCAATGTACTCGATCTGTCTGTGTCTCTGATGACTACGGTAGACCCATCTTAAGCTGTTCTTAAAGAGCTGAATTGAACAGCTGTGTGTGTGTGTGTGTGTGTGTGTGTGTGTGTGTGTGTGTGTGTGTGTGTGTGTGTGTGTGTGTGTGTGTGTGTGTGTGTGTGTGTGTGTGTATGTGTGTGGGAGTGTGTTGCTTATCAACTGTGGCACTTTGCAAATGGCTGCCTGCCTGGAGGAGATAGTGACAGAAGGATTAACAACATGCAGTCATTACAAACCGGGGTCTACGGGGAGCGGGAAGGGCCAAATGGCTCACCGGCCAAAGTGACAGCCTGTCTCATAGCAACAAGCTTTCAACAGGTTTCTCTTCTGGAGCTGGACACAAAGCCATCAATACTGCGGTTGGACACATTAGCAAATGTCTCACGTCTAAAAATAAGGCATCAGGAATATGTCTTAAATAGGCCCCAAACCCTGATAGTGACAGCAAAGAACCAATAAGTAAAACAGCTTTTTTAATGCCCCCCATCCCATAGAGGCTCAGTCCTCTTCACAGCAGACCCGGGTTAGAATCCAGCCCCGGGTCGTTCTCTGCATGTCATTCCACTCTCTGCCCTATTTCATCTCTGTTTCTCCAAAGAAACTGTAATAAAAGCAAATAAGATTAAATAGTTTTCAGTGGCAATAATACAGAGAGCGTCTGTCATATCTAAATTTAAAGCTGCTGCTGTACGCTGATGAAAGCACACACACATACACAGATTAGTGAGAATTTAAGCAGTTGTCTCCCATTGTCCCTTCACAACACGTTTAGAGGGTTCGCCAGTCTCAAACTGCTTGTTAACTATTATGCCTGTAACTTCATGCCTGTAACTTCAAAGCACTTTGAATGGCCTTGTGTTTGAATTGTGCTATATAAATAAACTTGCCTTGCCTTGCCTTCATGCAGCCATCTTGTGTGCACACAGGACCAATATGGTCTGAAGTATAATAGTGCCTGTAGTGATACGCTCCAGAGGTAATGGATTGATTTCACATCACAATGCAGCAGTCACTCATTTCACAATTAACCACAACTGTGCAGGAGAGCAATGTGGAGGACAGGACTGGATTGATAAATAGTAAGTCTTCTGCACTTACTCACCAATAGATTTTTAAAATTTTATTTTACAAAAATATTATAGGCTACATTAAAATTAGCATTAGATTCAGAAACGAGGTTGGCATAAGGACTTTAATCTCACTTCATGAAAGCACTTAAGACATTATTATTCATGTGTTGAATATTGTTGTTGCAAATTTGTGCGAAGCTTGATTGTGTAATGTGTGTGAGTGTGATGCATGTGTTTATTGATTATGAGGTGTGTGCGTTGCTTATGTTGTTGATTGTGTCTCCTTTTTTAAGCTACTGTTATGTGTCCCCTTTAAATTGCCCCTCGGGGACAAATTAAGTGATTTGAATTTAATTTGATTGAATTCTGGAAAGCCAAACAAGTTTAACAATTTCAGATTTGGGTTAGGGTTAGGCTGCTTTCAAATTTAGTTTATTAAGAATAGTCTCTTTACTCTGAACTGTGCCACTTGTCTGTATCCAATGTGTGTCAAGTGTTGCAAATATAATTCTGCATGGATGTCCAGTTGTGGCCCCCACTATTACCCAAATCTGCTTTCACGCCTTACCCGGTTGGATAAGTGACATAAATTATAAAACGTATTATTATTATTAAGTATAAATTATTAACTTGTTAAAAAGCCAGTATTAAACAATGAATCTAATAGTTGTGTAGGAGAAATATACAGACACAAAGAGGCGCGCCTTTATGCCTTAAAGTTGACTTTATACATCTATATTGATCATAAAGTAGGAAATGCATTAATAGGGATAATGTCAGAGGAGGTGTATGCTTGAGATTTAAAACATAACATCAAAAGATATTACTATCATTTCGTAAATTGACCTATACAGTACTTGTGGTGGATCGTATTGATGTATGATCCTCCACTGAAACACCAATCAAAACAGAATTGCAAGCGATATGATGAATCAGCTATTGAAAGTAATTCCCGCCCACATAAATGCATTAAAGAGCCTGGCTGGATATCTCATTGTAATAGCTTTTAATAATGCAACAGGGGAGACATCTAATGCGCCAACATGTCAGCACAATTACCCATCACTAAGATCGCGTGGTAACCATAGTGAGAGCTTGCTAAGGCGAGTTAAAATCTACATTCTAGAATCTACAAGACAATCCACAAGACAATATTTCTCCTGGGGGCTTTTTAAATATCTTAAAAAAGACCAGAACTAAGTAGTCGACTTAGTAATATGGTTAGGGGAAGCTTGCCAAGAGTGTATAAAGATTTTTTTGGGGGGCATTTTCCATGCTTTATTGACAATGTGGAGAGACAAAGAGGAAATGGGGTGGAGAGTGGAATGACATGCAGATAATTCCGGATTCTAACCCGGGTCTGCTGTGAAGAGGACTGAGCCTCTATGGGGTGGGGGGGGGTTGGGGGGTCGCTCTAACCACTACACCACGAGCGCCCTCTTGCCAAGAGTGTATTTCATCCATCACTATCCGATTCTTTAAAGCTGGGGTGGAGGATTTGGGGAGAAAATGGCAGTTGGGATAGAGATTCGAATCCAAATACCTCAACCACTCCACTTGTTCTCTTTGGTAACTCCCCTATGGGCCCTCCCTGACACGCTCTACACACCAACAACGTCGTGCCAAAGTGAATGGACAGTCCCAACAGCCAATAATCAATAAGAATCAATATAATTTTGACTAATCAGAAATCACATACCCCAGCTTTAATGTGCGTTTATGTATTAGTTGTGAAACTACAGGACAGAGAATAAACTGTCAAGTTTACTGATGAATGGTTGAGCTGAGAAAAATGGGTAATAACCACTACAGAGCATAGCATGATTCAATACATGTTTACACACACACACACACACACACACATCTGTGCATGATAGCAACATACAGCACCATGCTGCAGCCATGTACAAGTGTATATAAACTGCAGTGGAACCCTGGGGTGTATTTAAGTGTGTCAACGATTTAACACTGTTTCACGATGTAAAAGTACACAAAGTTACATTTAGATGATCTGCTTTTTTCTGTTCGATTTTCAGACACATCAAAATATAGGAAATCATCAATAAACATCTCAAGGTAGTAACATATGTCTAATGTCTGTTAGACCAAGCTCCCATCTTTAACCTGTGTAAGGTCATGAATGGAGCTAAAAGGATTTATATAGCTAGGGGCCTAGGGCTGAGGTTCACAAGTAATAACATCCTTTTCTAGTACCTCAATTCCACCAGCAGAGGGCAGTATTGAGTAGAATAGAATAGAATAGAATAGAATATGTTTATTGCCATTTGCACAGGTACAAGACAGTAGGTCTTTAAGAAAAAATACCACTGTTTCACGGTATTGCTATTACAGCTCTCAAATGTGTTCTTTCCTTAATACATTTTTAGAGCATTTTTTGAGAAAGGCTGAGAATTAAGAATCTTTATTTCCAACAACTGCTTCAGTAACTGTTATGCACAAGGGTGTAAGTTCCGACATCAGGGGGGGACACAAAACTTAATTTCCTGCATTTTGGTGACATTTAATGCACCAATCTGGGCCTTCTCTGCATCCAGCCTGAGCGTGGCAAGGTTAATATGGTTACGGTCCACATTAGGGCCGTCTGAAATCATAGGGAAATATATTTACAGATAAGAAGGGTATATGAATGTTTTGACCCCCAGAACTGTTGTGTTCTACATATTTTGGGGAGAAGGGGGTTGCCTTTCATACTTTTTTAAGGGGGGAAATTGATTTGTATATGCGTAACTTAAAATGTAATTGTCAATTGTATCTCCCTGAGAAACGCAATAAACAAAGTGATAAAAAAATCTACATGACAAATAAAATAACTTGAATAAAGTGCCCCTTAGCCTTGGGGGACATCGAATCCTTACCGGGAGATGCCAAAGTTAGTCTTTATAAATTAGAATGAACCGAAATCAGTGAATGAATTTGAGCACATCTATCATCTATCATCTATCGTGTATCGCGCCAGGCTTTTCCAGGTTGTCGAGCCAAAACAGCTTTCCAGAGCTGAGCACACAGGCATTGTCCGCTGTCTGTGCCATTGATAAAAAACACAGAATGCTGACTCTGCCGAACTGCATGCCAGTCTAACTGCATCTACGTCCGGTGTGGGGCAAGCTAGCAAATAACCCCCGAAAAACACCCCAGCCAACCTCACCCCTAAAACAGCCCCTGGCCCGGGACGCTGGCCCAGTTGCTCTTGGCCTGGTGGTGCAGGGAGCTCCTAAGCCCCTTCACTGGCTGGCTAAAGCCCGCTGGGATTACACTAATGCCACTGCTGGTGTGCTGGTGAAACAACAGCCATGGGAAGTTCAAGTGGCACTCATCTGTTCATTAGAATTAAACTCTTATCTTCAAACTATGGCCTTTTGACTTTAACTTCATTTTACTGTACAAATTGTATTGTACTATTGTATATACAGCTCTGGAAAACATTAAGAGACCACTCCAAATGTTCAGAATCTCTTGTTTTACTCTTTAGAGGCATACGTATATGTATTATCTGTATACCACAGTGCACAGTGCGAAAATATCATGTTCCAAGTAAAAGTTCTGCATCAAAAACCTGAACTTGAGCAAAAGTTTAAAAAAAAATTATCATTTATTTATCTACAACCATGCATATAGGGGACAGATGTCCGAGTGAAGGGGCTGCCAGATATACTTTGCTTCAAGTAGTTTAAGGGTTCATTGACACATCTCTTCAGGTGTACTAGCACCTGTCCATACTTTGAACTTGAACTCTCCAGTTCCCAAGCCTAGTCAAGTCAAAGTCAAAATTATTTCTATAGCACATTTAAAACAGCATCAGTTGACCAAAGTGCTGTACAAGATACAATACAAAACAACATATAAGATACATGAAAAAAAAAGTAAGAAGTCTCAACTTGTTAAAGGCCAATGCAACTAAAGTGAGTCTTCAGCAACGTATTAAACTATTCTAAGTTCAAACGTGAGCTACTGAATTTAAAGCTGTTGTAAAGAGTCAGACTTTGAAATTGCGAATGTTTTAGTCAATAATTATAATTTTTTTTCACAATTGACCTTAAGTATTGAACTTGTATTTTGTCTTGCGTGTTACATTGTAACTGCTGTCCATCTTGGCCAGGTCTCTATTGCAAAAGAGATTGTAATCTCAATGAGACTAACTTGGTTTAATATAAAGGATATATACTGTATACTGCCACCCTAATCTTTTTAATTGTTTGTTAGTATAATCAGGGCAATATACTTAAAGAAGAGCAGCTTTTTGTTTATGTCGCCATGCCATTCTTTCCACCTGAGCAATCTACTGTACATTAGTGATATGTTAGTAATGTGTTAATCTGTCATTATACAGTAGCTCTGTGTCAGTTTCTGTTGCTCTTTTGACCTCCATTGTTTCTGAAATCTGCCCTCCATCCAACCCCACAGACACACAGACACACAGAACAATACAGCCGCACTATGTCACTGTCTATCTGATGAGAATAGATCTGTGTGTATAATCAACCAGGTAAAATCTCTTTGCTTTGCTTCCTGGCTTTCCTCATTGTCTATCTATCACACCACCACCCATCCTCTCTCCCATCTAGTATGGTTTGTTTTGGCACGCTGTACACCCTGTTTGGTGTTTGGGTGGCACTATCAAGGGACCCAAAAAGTGCCCCCCCCCTCCATCCCTACTAACCCCCCTATCCCATCCACAACTCCCCACTCAAATTCTGCTGACTAGGCCCAACCCAGCATGAGATAATGCCATTCCAGAGGCACTAGGATAAAGCCTCTCATTCCAGCTCTCAGATATATAAACACTGGACACTAGTGGAGTGGAGCAGTCGACAAAGAACTCTTGGAAATCAATTCTTCACTACATTGCTTTTTCACTTCTGTTCTTGCCTATCTTGCCTCTAACGTTTACTCACTTATCTTCAACAACTTACTGGACCTGCCAACCTGAGCCAAGCCAAGCCAAGCCAAACCAACCAATCCAGGCTAAATCTACATTCTCTTCAGTACACTATGGATATTGCCATCCAGCACCCCTGGTTCCGACGGGCCCTTGGATCCGTGTATCCCGCCCGACTTTTCGACCAGTTTTTCGGGGAGGGAATGTTCGACTACGACCTCTTCCCGTACACCGCCTCAACCGTCAGCCCCTATTACAGACAGTCGCTGTTCCGGAACTTTTTGGACTCTTCCAATTCCGGAATGTCCGAGGTAACGAGACAGACAGATTCAGACTCAGATGTAAGAAAAGAAAAACGCACGTAATAATAAGAATTGTGTGTAGACAAAGTTGGCTTGAATTGAAATATTAGTTCACAGGAGAAGGATTTAATATATATATAAAAAGTGTTTTACTGTTAAGATAACACCAAAGCCCATGTTGATATCCGACAGACGTAGTTAGGTTAGTTCCAGAAACAGTCTTGAGTTTGGTTACTAGACAATCTAAACGTAACAAGAGATGGTTCAAGCTCATGCAAAATGAAATGCCAACGGGAGAGCTTGTGCTGTAGTTGTTAAAGCGCCCCCCACCCCCCTATAGAGGCTCAGTCCTCTTCACAGCAGTCCTGGGTTAGAAACCAGCCTGGGTCGTTCTCTGCATGTCAGTCCCCTCGCTCCAAAAAACTGTAAAAGCAAAGATGCTAAAAACTAATCTTAAAAACAAAAACAAAAATAATTTCGACAATGTTGCTGTTGATGAACTAGTCGTTCTGATCACTCTTGTGTGTGCGTGTGCATGTGTGTGTGTGTGTGTGAATGCTTGTGTGTGTGTTTCTATGTGTGTCCAACAGGTGCGTTCTGACAGAGATAAGTTCACAATCTACCTGGACGTGAAGCACTTTTCCCCTGACGAGCTCAATGTGAAAATCACCGACAACTACATGGAGATCCAGGGAAAGCACGGAGAGAGACAGGTAGAAATCCGCTTTTTTTTCTCTTATGCACAACGTCCCCATTTAGTCTCCGTTGCTGAAGACTCCCTAATTTTTGCATTGGCCTTTAACACAAGTTGAGACTTTGCCACTCCAAACCTTTTTTTCTCATGTATCTTATATGTTATTTTGTATTGTATCTTGTACAGCACTTTGGTCAACTGATGTTGTTTTAAAATGTGCTATAGAAATAATTTTTTACTTTGAGATTTAAAGTACTGAGAAGGCCTTTTTAAAGCCTCTGTAAACCTGGTCTAAAACAGTGAAAATTAATATTATGATTTCAAAGTTGGGTGTCTCAATAACCATTTTTAAAAATCTGATTGAAATTAAATGTTCATAAATATGTATAATATAAAAAAAACGTAATACCTTTAGAGTAGGTGAATAAAAACCCGAGAGTTTTTAGGGCATTCTTGGATTGAACTGTTCTGGACTGACCCGCTAAATGATGAGTCAACATTTCTGGGAAAAACGTGTTGTCAAAAGCACTTTTTGTAAAAATCTGTGAACATCTCTGTGCGTGCACGTAAATCCACTGCATGGGTTCGGTAAAGGGGCATGTTGCTAGCTACTTTGGGCCGCCTTTCTGTACACACACGTTTACAGAGCCTAGGAACAGATTTCTTTTTCACAGAACGGACAGGTAGCGTATCATGAGGAGATATCCACTGATTCATCTTGACAAAAAAGTGATTTTAACAACCTTTTTTTTATACATAATCGCTGAATCTAACTTTTAATCCTTTTAAATGTTCTATTCCTATTCATTCGCTTTTCTAATGTGTATTATGTATTTTAATCTTGCCCCTGTAAAGCACTTTGAATGGCCTTGTATCTGAATTGTGCCATATAAATATAAATAAATAAACTTGCCTTTCCTTAATTCTTTTTTTAAAATGTTTTAATCTTTCAGGACGACCACGGTTACATTTCCCGCGAGTTCCACCGTCGCTACCGCCTGCCTTCCAGCGTTGACCAATCAGCGATCACCTGCACCCTGTCAGCTGACGGGCTGCTGACCCTGTGTGGGCCCAAGGGCAGCGGAGGGCTCAGCGAATCAGGTCGCAGCGATCGCAACATCCCCGTGACACGCGATGACAAGCCAAACGCTGCTGTGTCCTCCTAGATGTACCAATTGGTAGGGGGGCGGGTTTGCTGGAGAGATTTTTAGATTTCGACCCCCCGTTAAAGCCTAAATCAAATGGGATAGCCAACCACATAGACCACATAGGCTATTTCTTCTTCTCCCACTTTCTCTTAAGAGGGTATCTGTGTTGATATCTCCTCCTATAGATCTTCTTAGCACACTCTTACAGTAAAATTAGTATCGTTGTTGTTTTTTAGCTTAACAAAAGTCAACAAAAATCTCCCCATTTGAGGATGGTTAAGATAGGGACGGCTGTGTAAGAAATGTGGTGTTAATACACAGCCTAGGCTCTGTAAACTGGTATGTAAACAAAGGGGGGGGAAGAGATATTTAGTACATGATCTGACGGTTAATTTGTTGTTAAAAATGTGTCAGAGGTTGGGTTGATGGTTCGGGTTAAGATTGGGAGGTAAAATGTCCAACGTAAATTGTCCCATATTTTTTCCCATTGGTGAAGTTATTCTGAGGCCCTGGCTGCTTCCATTCTAGTGCTGACTCTCTTAAAAACCCCATCTCTACTCTTGTCTTAATACAGTATATCCTGTTTTCTGTAGTCTATAGGCCTTGTTCGGTGGATACCTGCTCGTTACTGAGAAGTCCATACTAAAGAAACATACAATAAAGCTGTTAACAATTAACAAAAGGCAACTACTGTGTGGATTTATTCTCTGGTTTCACTCCTGCGATGCTAGTTGCTAACACTGACACAAGAGCGACTGCTTTGCCTTCTTGGTATCTATAAGATGAGTGTTTCTCAACATTTTCTGACAACTTGACAACAATTCCCCTCTCTGCCTCAATTCATCTCTGTCTCTCCAAATTGTTTAATAAAAGCAAAAATGCCAGAAAAAAAATATTAAAAAAAGAATATAAATGAAAGCTATCACTGTATATTCATATGAAAACAGAGAAGTGCTCTGAAAGTGTGCAAACGTCATCTTTAATGTGTCTGTATCATCATATTCACATTATGTAGGTAAAAATACAATTAAGACACAATTATGAGAACAAATCTGAAGGCCCAACAGTGAACAGTGCAGGTATAAAAGAGCGTAGTGTTCCTTTTAGCTTATTAATTAAACTTTAGTGAAAACTTTCATCTCTACATTTCATCTTATTTTGAAAAACAAAGTGCAAATTAATGCACAAAAACATAATACAACTTGAAGGGAAGTTAACAGGGCTGAATATAGTGAATCCACATCAGAGGCTGTTCTGTTTAGATCCCCGACCCTAGAAACACACAAATACTTTAATCGTCTATTTCATTATGAAGCCAAGTTGGGTTTAAAGGTATGGGATTTAAAGACAAATGCACTGTTACTGCTATGTTTCAAATAAGGTATACAATTATGATTGAAGCATTGAAGGTGGAGTCAGTGATTCTGGAGAATGCTTATTGTCAAAATCACTTTTTGTCAAAATCTGTGAATATTTCCTCACAATCCGCTACCTGTCCGTTGTGTGTGTGTGTGTGTGCTGAAAAGAAAATGTTTAAACCCAGTTTACATTAGTATTTGTCAACAGGCATGTTACTAGCTAGTGGCTACCCCCTTTTTTTGACCTGCCCTTAGTTTACGTACCAGTTTACGGAGCCTAGGCTGTGTATTAATTAACACCAGATTAAGTGTAAGTGAGTGTGGTACCTTATGGAGGGCCTGCAGGTCTTCTAGTGTCTGCTGGGCTGCGAGCCTCAGACTGGGCTGAGAGCGAGAGGTGAGCTGGGACACTCTGCTCTGGAGCTCAGGGTCCAGCAAAGAGGAACCCAACAGCAGCAGAACCTCCTCCTCCAACAGAACCGACTGCAGCAGCCGCAGAGCGTGGAGACACACCTCCCAGTCCACATCTGAGGGACAGACAGGTAGAAGAAACTATATATCTATCAAGCTATCTATCTGTCTATCCATCTATCTATCTATCTGTCTGTCTGTCTGTCTGTCTGTCTGTCTGTCTGTCTGTCTGTCTGTCTGTCTGTCTGTCTGTCTGTCTGTCTGTCTGTCTATCTGTCTGTCTGTCTGTCTGTCTGTCTGTCTGTCTGTCTGTCTGTCTGTCTGTCTGTCTGTCTGTCTGTCTGTCAGTCCACATCTGAGGGACAGACAGGTAGGGGAAGTCAGGATACAGGAGGTGGCTATCAATCTTTCTGTCTGTCTGTCTGTCTGTCTGTCTGTGTGTCTATCTATCTATCTGTCTGTCTGTCTGTCTGTCTGTCTGTCTGTCTGTTTGTTACCAATTATTTGATGTCCTTGATAAGCTTATATGAACATTTGACCATCATTGTGCACACCAGCTTTTCAACATTCCTATATCAGTAGTGTCTGTGGTGCATGTACTGTTAAGGAATAAACAGTAAAGGACCTTTGCATTGTTGTGAATGACTGCTGTGTCCCCTAATCTCCTTACCGTCTAGCAGGGTCCAAATGAGAGGCAGGAGTCCCGGGTTCTCACTGATGTACTTCAGTCCTCTGATGTTGATACTGACGTTATACAGAGCCATCAGCATCAGTCTAAAGCCAAACACAAGGACAGCACTGACACCTAGTGGCCACGAGAGATACTGACATTTATATGAAAGAAAAAGTTGTTACATTTGAGCTTTTATGAATCATATTTTTATTTGATTTTTGAACAACCATTTAGCACAAAACATATACAAAAAATATTGATAGATCGATATATAGATATATGGATGGATGGATGGATGGATGGATGGATAGATAGATAGATAGATAGATGGATGGATGGATGGATGGATGGATGGATGGATGGATGGATGGATGGATGGATGGATGGATGGATGGATAGATAGATAGATAGATAGATAGATAGATAGATAGATAGATAGATAGATAGATAGATAGATAGATAGATAGATAGATAGATAGATAGATAGATAGATAGATAGATAGTGTGTGTGTTGTATACTACCACAGCTCGACTCACACTTTCAGTCTGGGGAAGACCCCCGGCTTCATCAGCTCCAGAAGTTTCATCAAAGTGTCCAACAGGACGTGAGCCGAGGTGGACAGGAAGTCCCGCCCACAAGTCACTGCTGCGATGTCTGATTGGTGGGAAATAAAGAGACGGGTTGTGTTCGGAAAGCGCTACCAACGTCCTACTCATACTAAAGCCCTACTAACGTCCTACACATACTAAAGCCCTACTAACGTCCTACACATACTAAAGCCCTACCAACGTCCTACTCATACTAAAGCCCTACTAACGTCCTACTCATACTAAAGCCCTACTAACGTCCTACTTATACTAAAGCCCTACTAACGTCCTACTCATACTCATTTTGACATCAATTTGAGTATGTGACGGTTGTGTATGCAAGTTTGTGCAGGCGAGAAATGCCCGGATGAGTACCAACTTCCGGGAAGATTTTGTGTATGGATCGACAGGTTACTTTTCCTATTTAATCGCCCCACAATGCATTGCGTCTTTTCAAACGGCATGGAAGTTTTTTTTTTTATTCTTTATTACTGCTGTATACTTCAGTGTAAACAGTCCGACGAATCTCGCATACACAATGGATGGTTAAGTGGACAATATGGAGTAGATACATGTTGAGTATGTAGGAGGGAGGACGTTAGTAGGGCTTTTCGAACACAGCCACAGGCATGTTACATTCTCAGTTTATGTTGCATTTAGGCCCCACAGGACGAATTCTCCCAAATTACATATTCAATCATATTAAATAGCTACTAGGAACGTTCAGTTTTAGTGGATTCAAGTGGCAGCTTTGGATAAAAGCATTAGTGTTTTTACGACACCAGCGCCCAAATGTGTGTCGACGGGGCATGCATTTGTTTAAGAAGCGAGTGAGTGAATACGTCCATGTTTCATAAACAATCCAGCCCGGGTCGTTCTCTGCATGTCATTCCCCTCTCTGCCCCATTTCATCTCCATAGAAACATTAATAAAAGCAAAAATAGCCCAAAAAAAAATCGTGAAAAAAGAAAAGGCCGCCCTCTGATGGAGAAAATGCAGATAAGATGAAATAGTTACATTTTATCTCTGTCTCTACAAAACTGTCTAATGATTTTTTTTACATGATGTATAAATAAATAAAATAAGCCATGAACTCACTAGTGATGGTTCCAGCCAGCGCTAGAACAAACTGGTGTTCCTGGGAGTTGTGATCTTCGGTTTGAGATTTCACTTCCTCGTCCAGCGACCGGACAAAACTCTCCAACGTCTGAGCAGCTACTGTCAGGAACGACTGCAGCTTCCCGTGCTACATAATGTGTGTAATATAAAGACATAAGACTGCATTAACCAGCTGTCAGATGTTAAATCAACTAAGTTTTTTTTTAAATTGTCTATTTTAAAGGTGCTCCGAGGAACTTTCAGCTTGTGTTAATTCTTGCACCCCATTTGGACAAAGCGCACTTGTTTTTACCACACCAGCTGTTGATCCTGGGTGATCGTACCCATGACAAAGGCATTAAGAAAAACTATATAAGGAGAAATATTTAAAAGTTCCTCGTAGCACCTTTAATATATATAAACTTTACACATAATTAGTTAGATATTAAACAATGTGCATATTTATTCAACACAGACAAACTAGTTGTGTCGACTCACATCAGCGAGCCAGTGTGTGACGGTCTCCTCCATAGAAGAGCAGCCCCACAGCAGACTGCAAGTGGCCGATCCCAAACCGGAGCAGAAATCTGCCTGTTGCTGCAACTCTGCTCCACTCTGCCACAACTGCTCACGCAACAACAGCTTCTCCTGCACACACACACACACACACACACACACACACACACACACACACACACACACACACACACACACACACACACACACACACACACACACACACACACACACAAATACATACTCACACACACATGCAGGCAGACTGTGTAAGAATACGACCCATTTTGCATGCGCCATACAGTGTGAACCTCATACAGTATACACAGGACACATTGAAATTTGTCTTTCTTGCATCTCCCCTCTCCTAGCACAGGGTCAGCCATAGTACAGTACCCCTGGAGCAGTTTGGGGTTAAGTGTCTTGCTCAAGGACACAATGGTAGAGATGGTGGGCACCAGAGATGTAATACCAGCCACCATTAGTTTTACAAAAACTACCATCTCCAGTTAAAAAATTATAAAAAAAATTGCCGTAACCCTCTCAGTCTCACCTCTCTCTCTTTCTGACATTCCGTCTGCACTGCATCTAGTCGGGACTGAAGGTGCTGACACTCCTGACGCAGCTGATCCTGTTCTTTCACGAGATGCTCCTTCACTAAACACGCACACACACACACACACACACACACACACACACACACACACACACACACACACACACAAATTGTTTGTAGGTATCCCATGTTTAGGTCATATAAACCTGCGGTAAATGAACCATAACTGTACACATTGAAGAAGATGTTTAATCAAAGGGACAGATTTGGTTGATTCATCTCTCCAGCACTTTTACACACACTCTCACGCACACACATGCACGCGCGCACACACACACACACGCACACGCACACACACACACGCGCACACACACACACACACACACACACACACACACACACCCCCAGTGAGTGTAATGGAAGCATACTTGTCTGAGCGGCTTTAGCTTTGCGCAGCGTCTCGATCAGATCTCGGTTCAGGACTCTGGGCAGGAACTCTCTGAGCTGCATCACCTCCGTGGTCAACTTTTCCAGATCTCTCTTCCTCACACGCACAAAACCATCCTGACAGAAAATGCAAGGCAAGTTTATTTCTATGGCACAATTCAGACACAAGGCCATTCAAAGTGCTTTACAGGGGCAAGATTAAAATACATACTACACATTAAAAAAACAAATTAATAGAATTAAAACAAGAAGAAACAACCTTTAATGAAGAGATATTGACATGGGAAGACATTAACCTTTGTTTATACTGGAAAGATCAGTTGAGGGGTGACCCTAATTTATAATGACGTTGAGTCAAACAAATGCAAAGCGAAGAACAACAATAGATACACAATATGCAATGCAAATACATCAAATATACAACAACTGGGGAAAAAAAGACAATTTAAACATTTAGACAGTGATGTAGAATGGCTGGAATTAAAATAAGATTGGTAAAAGTACAATAATGTTGAAATAAATAAATAAATATATTATATATATATATATATATATATATATATATATAAAAATTCATGACCTGCTGCTCTATCCAGCCCTCGAACATAACACACAACACATCCGCTGTATCTCCCAGGCCAATGACGCCATTCTTGATTCGGGAGTGTATCTATGTTCCCACATTTCTTAGTAATCTAACTATATAATAGAGAATAGTATGTCTTTTATTACTCCCCAAACCACCAACCTTTCTCCAATTTCAGGAGCATAGGGATGATGACCCCACTGATTCTTGCTTGTCCAGTCAGTCAAACATGTGATCGATTGGCCTGAGGTCTGGTGAATGACACAGCCAGTCAAGAATATTCATGTTATACGGTTTAGCCTACAGTCTATGGTTTGGCCATGAAGCTCCAATTGTAGTACTGTAGGCTAATTCTAGGACAGTGCAGTTAGGCCTATGGGAACCTTACATTACTCAATATGGAGGTGAGCATCCTAAAATCACATATAGCACTGAGGTCTTTAAACCATTTTTTTTGTTTTGTGTAGTATAGTGTTGCGTTCAGTTTTTGTTTGGGGGGGGGGGGGTAGCAAATACAATAGAAAAGTCAACTGTCCACTTGTTGATATGAATAGGCAAAGGCATTGATCATCAGATATTGATTGGACTCGACATCATTGTAAATGAGGGTCATCCCCAAATGATCTATCGAGTATAAATAAAGGTACATGAAATACGTGTTTCAAAAGCTTGGTTGAGTACCTGTTTCTTGGCCTTTTCCTTCGCTTCAAGACTCAGGGCCGATGATTTCCCGCCCAATGCCGCTGCCATATTGTGGTCGGTTTGTTTACCTTCTCCTACGTCTGCTGTGGGACGGTTAGCAATAGCATAACATCAGTAAATTGCTTCATATGTTTCAAACCTAGTATCACAACACAATAAGCTAATAACAGAATAGTATACGTAATAGTGGGAAAACTAAGTTGTTCTGAATAGCAAAACTAATATTTTCAAAGACAGTTACATGGATAATAATAATATGTTTACTTGTGAGAAGGCCAATCATTTCCTTACGACCGCTAGGGGGAAAACGACGTATGATTGAAGGATGTATGAAGATTATTTTTTTACTTTAGCTAAAACTCAGAATCTCCTGCGGTCTTCACGTGCATCTCGGAAAAATTGTACTTACAAGTTTTATGATTTTTGCTTATTTAATAAATTAACATAAATTAAATAGCCTAAATGTGTTTTTTTTACCTTTTTGTCTTTCTTGTCAAATAAAAAAACAATTACAAAACTATAATTTATAAATATTTATTTACACTGAACATGTTTTTAAGTTTACAGCAGACATTGTACAAACAAAGCAGCACAATGTAACATATTAGAAAAATTAGTAAAATAAAATATTTGTATTTATCCATCTTTTACTTTTTCACCATTTCTGTCAGGAGCACGTGAAGGCACCATGCGTAGGACCGTATTGCTGCCATTACTTCCTGACTCCAGTCCGTGTTTTTTGACTCTCCCGCCGGCTAGAGAGAGGCTTACCCACCGTACTGTACCTCCTTCTTCCTTTGTTTTAAACCTTTTTATTTCCTAGTCTGCTCTGCGTGGGACAGTTGAGCGAGACGTTTGTATCTTGCCACTGACTTTACTTTCATTTTTCCCCATGTCTGTGGCACTAGAAACGAGTCAATTCCCCATCCATTGCGCTTGTAGGGATGGGGACGTTGTTGCGTTGGTTTCAATGTTACAACAGCTCGCCGACCCGTCTCATCTATCCGCGGAGGACACAAGCTACGGATGGACCCCCATACACTGGGCTGCTCACTATGGACAGGTAGAGATTAAGTTATTAGCTAGACTAGACACCACGTTACCTAGTGACATACAGTCTCCTTTAGGGGGTCACATTTGAACTAAGGATGTATATAAAAGAGTACTACTAGTTAGTAGGCCTACTTGTATTTTAATTGACGGTTTATTTTCAACGCAACTTTTTTATTCTATTCGACCACATTTCAGAGGCAAACATATTGTTACTTTTCAGGTTACAATTGTTCACGTCCTTCCTGTCGAGTGAAAACAATGTACCAATTAGTTACGCTGAATCCTACAATACTGTATATAAAAGATCGTCAAACTAACTTCAAATAACATTACAACATGAAGTACTTCATTTAAAAGCAGTTGAATTGAATCACAGCTTCGCTCATTCGTCTAACCCCTAACCTAAACCAAAACACGACGCTGTGTACAGTAGCGACTACCATTTCAAAAGGGTTATAATAAATTAATGGAAATAATCTGTTTTAAGCATAAATTGCATCAAAATCTGTCGCCGCAGAAGCTAACCGTCGTTTTACTTTTTCTTTTTTTTATGTTGTACGCTGCCCTAAAACAGTTATGTCTGGTTGTTACTGTACAATAAAGTTATGATGTGCCAAAAAAAAAGATATAAATAAAGTAAGCTGAAGCTCCGTTTTCATTGGTTCCGAGGCAGCCAATGAAAATTCAGGCGCCAAAACCGCTCTAGGAAAACAGGAAAACTTGAATGTCAGTTTGTGACCTTTCTTTATAGGTCCATGTTTGTGACACTGTAACCCATGTCCATGAACCCAACCATGGCGACACTACAATCTACACATACAATGAATGTAGCCGTAAGAGTGTGTATAAGTCTAAAATCCTATTGTTACACATTTATTAACTAAATAATTCAAAATGGAATTTTTTAGGATGAAAACCTATTCAGTTAGATCTAGTATTTAAACAAAAACAAAGACTTCTTGTGCTTTATTTACACAGAACTGGCTTTAACTGTTCATTGACACAAGTTTACTGATAATAATAGCCTAGTATTTTATTAATGCATCTTTCACAACACTCAAGGACACCTTAAATTTTAAAACAAGCAAGAATACACTTTAAACATATAGTCTACATTACAAATATAGTTATATAGCCAATTAAAATGATTGTTTGGCCTCAGCTAGTCTCATAAATGGCCCATGTTGTTTATTTCCTCACAAGAACAATTACATAAATAGTCCCGTAATGCATGTGTAAGTCAGTGTATGTTAAACTAAACATAAACATTCTATACACAGCTGGAGTGTGTGGTGCGCCTGGTCCAGATGGGCTGTGAAGTGAACTCAGTGACCAGCCGTTTCAACCAGACACCGACACACACTGCGGCCTTCGGAGGACACACGGACTGCGTAGTGTGGCTCACTCAGGCCGGAGCTGACGTCAACAGCCAGGTCAGTACAACAACAGAGAAATTTAATTATAATCATTTATTTATCCCAGACTCTCAGGTACGCACATAGCTATTATAAATAGTAAGGAAATAAAATAAAAATTTGATTCAAGATGGGTTTTTTTGTCATATGCACATTAATAATTACAGCAGCAGTCATTGGTAATGAAATTCTGAAGTCCCAGGCTCCTCTCAACATAAAATTAATATATAAAAATCTGGTCCGGGTCATTCTCTGCATGTCATTCCCCTCTCTTCCCCATTGCATCTCTGTGTCTCCAAACTGTCTTATAATAAAAGCAAAAATGCCCACAAAAAATTATCTAAAAAATAAATAAAAAAGATTTTATTACCTTAACAAACTAATATCCTAACTTTTTTTTTTACGTTTTGTTTCAGGATTTTGTAGGTGAGGCTCCGATCCACAAGGCGGCCCGCTCAGGTAGCGTGGAGGTTATCCAGGTGCTGTTGATAGCAGGAGCTAAAGCTCAGTAAGTATCTCACAATAGGACCTCAAATTGCCACTTTACTCACCAGGTTTGGTATAATAAGGACAAAATTATAATGATAATAATCGTGGCTAAAAGTCACATGTTTACTATTTTACTCACAGATTTGAATTTTTAATGCATTTTTTTACTTTCTTTACACATTGACATAGAAGTTTTGCTATAGTTTAGTTTGTGTATTTTTCTTCTTTCGCGAAATCTCAGCTGTTGGGAGCGAACGGGCCACACTGATACATTTTAATGCCTCTGTAGAAATAAACAATTGTGTTGCATTCTTATAATTATTAAATTTTTTGATTTAGGTTTGAACCAATAAACAACATGGTGATTCTTCAAGATTCACGTCCATATTTAGTTTGTGTCCATCACTGCCCCAATCCCCATATCTTTTCACCAAGTTAACTGTTGTGGTGAGATGTACAGTATTGAGGTTAAAATGTCAACAGTGATGGATGGACAATTGCAAGCTATGTAGAATATCTGTCTTTAAGTAGACTTATAAATTATGCCTTTTCTACAGTGACTTGAAACATATCCCAAGCCACACTATGTGAAAAAAAATCGTAATTTTTTTTTTCTTTTATGATATGCAAAAAAAAATCCATTCTATAATTGTGAACAAGTCAAAAAATAGATGTTGGCTTAATTTACAGTGGAGGAAATGAGTATTTGATCCCTCACCGATTTTGTAAGTGTGCCCACTTACAAAGAAATGAGCGGTCTATAATTTTCAAGCTAGGTTTATTATAACAGTGATAGACAGAATATCAAAAAGAAAATCCAGAAAATCACATTAAAAAAAGATAGAAATTATTTTGCATTTCATTGAGTGAAATAAGTATTTGATCCCCTATCAACCATAAAGAATTCTGGCTCCCACAGATTAGTCCTCATGCTTAAAAAGGTATTCCTAATCTCAACTACTTTCCTGTATAAAACACACCTGTCTCAAGTTGTTACCTGTATAAAAGACACCTGTCCACAGAGTCAATAAATCAAACTCCAACATGCTCAAGAAGGAACATGTACAGAACCGTCTGAAGTTTGCCAATGAGCACCTGAACGACTCAGAGAATGCTTGGGAGAAGGTGATGTGGACAGATTAGAACAAAATTAAGTTCTTTGTTATCATAGTGACTCGCCAAGCTTGGAGGAAGAGGAATTCTGACTATGACCCCAAGAACACCATCCCCAAAGTCAAGCATGGAGGTTGAAGCATTATGCTTTGGGGGTGTTTCTCTGCTAAGGGGACAGGTGGACTTCTCTGCATCAAAGGAAATATGGATGGGGCCATGTACCATGAAATACTAGGTGACAACCTCTTTCTCTCAGCCAAGTCTGTAAAAATGGGTCATGGATGGGTCTTCCAGCACGTCAATGACTGTAAAAATACAGCAAAGGCAACAAGGGAGTGGCTCAAGAAGAAGCACATTAAGGTCATGGAGTGGCCTAGCCAGTCTCCGGACCTTAATCCAATAGATCTGTGGAGGGAACTGAAGCTCAAGTGACAGCCTCAAAACCTTAAAGATTAGGAGAGGATCTGCAAAGAGGAGTGGTCCAAATATCCTCCTGAGCTGTGTGCAAACCTGGTCATCAACTACAAGACACGTCTGACATCTGTACTTGCCAACAAGGGTTTCTCCACCAAGTACTAAGCAATGTTTTGATAGGGGATCAAATACTTATTTCACTCAATGAAATGCAAAATTGATGGATTTTCTTTTTGACAATCTGTCTATCACTGATAGAATAAACCTAGCATTACAATTATAGACCGTTCATTTCATTGTAAGTGGGCAAACTTACAAAATCAGTGATTGATCAAATTCTTTTTTCCTCAACTGTACAAAATTTCAATGAAGTGGTATTTTACCTTGATTCGAAGTAGCCTACAGTGAAATTGATCTCCCAGTGTTTGAGTTAAGCTAACCTGGATGAGTGACTGTTGACTGTTTCTATATAAAAAATACACGCACAGCCACAGTTACAGGAACAGTTTCTGTCGCCTTTTCTTGAGCCGGAGAGGGAGGGCAAAAAGATAAAAATTCTTAATGTTGAACTGTTTCTTTAAAGCCAAAACGTGCTGTGTGATTTTGGGTCCGTCCCAGACTAAAGTAGACAAAAAAATTAAAATCTGTGTTTTATTGATACAAAACTATCACCATAGATCCAACCATTAGACAGACACAGACTTGGAAATGTAAAATATTCTTGAAATTTTCAGTGGCCCGTTCCCTTCCAAACAAGCTGATTTTTAAGGATATGTAAAGTGATTTTTATATGTGTGTTTCCTTCAACAGATGCTTAGATTAAAAATGCTCCCATTATATGTTATATGATAGACATGGTTCGGTGAGAACACTCGTGGAAAGCTCATGTGTTTGTATTTACATGTAGCACACTTACAAAACAAATTGGTGTCACTGTGCGAGACACATTTGAAAATGTAGTGGATTTGTGTAATTTCAAAATAAATCTATCTATGAAGTCTATGTAACTATTACAAAATGTTTCCCCATTTTTAAACTTTTAATCATGCAAGATTTAGCATTTCTCTTTGGTTTCTCTTGAAAACAGATTATTCTGCCCGTCTCAATGTTTTTAGGCAAAGCTCTAGTTCCTAGAGATCCTTAAATATGTCTTACAAAGGCCTTGAATAACTTAATCTTAAAATAAGGCCTCAATATACCCCCAAACTAGATATTTTGAATTTTTCACCATACCAAAGAAGTCATGTCTTCTGCTAAATTGCCTCTAACCCAAAGTAACTGATGTAATTTTCTATACAGTTTTGGGTGGCATCAAAAATGTTTTACAACGTTTTTCAACCATCTAGCTCTAAGCTTTCAAAGCCCTGTGTTTTATCACGACTTGCTTTGTGTTCAAATTAAAATACTGGTGCATTTGAGACCTTTTTTTTTATTAAATCAAAAATTATAATCCTCAAGTAAGGCATCAATGAGCACATATTGTACAAAAACACAGGTATTGTATGTGCCTTTGTAACAATACAGGCTGTTTCAATTTGTTGTTCAGCTAAATAGATTCTTATCAACTCACTCGTCATCAAAATAATCCCTTAAATAGCGCTCAAATAATCTTTTTGGCGCGAACTATAAACTTTTTTAGTACAATAAAAGTTGGATCTAACTTCAAGAGAAATCAAATGAGTTGTCGCTGCTTTAGCTTGGACACAGTGTCAGTGTAAATATGAATCATGAGCTTTTCCGCCTGGGGCCATTTTCCATTTAGCACCACACAGTTTAGAGGGCGTGTAGCAACTTGCAATACCTGTTTAATTTAATTAGACAGTACTGTTTGAAGTTTTGCACTCAATATATATTTCGGTTATATCTGCCAAGTTTTTGGATCATATTTAAATGCTATTATAATTATTTAATGTCTACGTAAGGAATTCTGTAAAGACAAACCAACCCTGCACATTCTGATGTTTTACAGCTATTGAATTTGAGCTCGATTTTCTTGAGTAATCCCAGAAAGCGGGAGAAGTGAGTCCTGCAATAGGCACAACTGCAGCCTCTGCCACATGTGTACATCAGAGAGCTATTATTGGCCCTTCTATCGCTTCCTACAGTTTCTGCTGCTGTCAAAATGGTGAGGTATTCCCTGCAGTGATTGGTTTCAATGCTAAAGTAAGAAAAAATAAAGATTTAAACTGCAATTTGAAAGCACTGATGAATATGATATTGTTAGCCATGTGTAGACCTGCATGCTTAGTTTACATTAACTGTTTTTAGATTGTCCTCTGTACTAACTGGATACGCCCAATGAGTCACTATAGAAATTATCACAGTGAGTCAGAGCAGAGTAGATAGACATGCTAATGTTAAAGGTGCAGTGTGTAGAATTTATTGGCATTTTTCATAGACGATTTGGTAGAAAATGGAATATAATATTCATAAGTATGTTTTGATAAGTGTATAATTGCTTGAAAATCATAGTTGTTGTCTTTTTTATTACCTTAAAATGAGCCTTTGATATCTATATACAAGCAGGGCGCTGAGGCCGCTATGTTGCACCGCCATGTTTCTACAGTAGCACAGAATGGACAAACTTAATTGCCATATGCATTTTTATATATCGTGGGTGTCCTGGGCAAATGCACCTGTTGGAAGATGATGAAGAAGTACTATAGAATAAATAACTAAATACATATTCACCTTATCACTTGATATTGTGGAAAGACTTGAGGCAGTGGTGGATGATGCCATCTTCAGTAACTCTATAGCTTCTTGTCCTTGAAGGCCACCGTAGCATCTGTAACTATTCGAAGGTAGGGTTACCCAAGGAGTGTTGCATTCTATAACTTTCACCACTAGATGCCACTAAATAATCAGAAATTACACACTGCACCTTTAATACATGGGGTTTCTACACAGGCCTACACAGTCTGGAAACTTGTTTAAGTTTTGTAGAAGGGGATAGGATTAACTGACTAACTTTTTTTAAGTTATACAGGACTGAGTTCTTTAAACTGAAGATAAAACTGAAATGTTCAAATGTTTGTTCTGTACTACGGAGGATACGTTTTAGTTGCTGATAGTTGTTGATATTTAATAGGTTTTTGAATCTTTGGCCATAACAGTTTGAAATAGCACATCGTTGAAGTAACATGAATTTAATGAATTCACAAATATGGCCAAATTCTATTTATTCTTCTATGTTTTAAAAAGGTGCAGTCAGCAATTCTGGAGAAAGCTTGTTGTCAAAATCACTTTCTCAAAATCTTAGAATATCTACCTGTGTGCGCACTGGGAAAAAAATCTGGTGTTTATAGACAGAATATCAAAATGAAAATCCAGAAAATCACATTAAAAAAAAATATAAATAATTTTGCATTTCATTGAGTGAAATAAGTATTTGATCCCCTACCAACCATAAAGAATTCTGGCTCCCACAGATTAGTCCTCGTGCTTTAAAAAGGTATTCCTAATCTCAACTACTTTCCTGTATAAAACACACCTGTCTCAAGTTGTTACCTGTATAAAAGACACCTGTCCACAGAGTCAATAAATCAAACTCCAACATCTCCATCATGTGCAAGACCAAAGAGTTGTCTAAGAACATCAGGGACAAGATTGGAGACCTGCACAAGCCCGGAATAGACAACAAGACCATTGGCGAGAAGCTGGGTGAGAAGGAAACAACTGTTGGTGCGATTTTTCGAAAATGAAAGAAACACAAAATGACCATCAATCTCCCTTGGTCTGGGGCTCCATGCAAGATCTCACCTTATGGGGTATCAATGATCATGAGAAAGGTGAGGGATCAGCCCAGATCTACACGGGAGGAGCCTGTTTATGATCCCAAAGCAGCTGGGATCACAAGTCATCAAGAAAACCATTGGTAACACACTATGCCGTAATGGATTGAAATCCTGTAGTGCCCGTAAGGTCCCCCTGCTCAAGAAGGGACATGTACAGAACCGTCTGAAGTTTGCCAATGAGCACCTGAACGACTCAGAGAATGCTTGGGAGAAGGTGATGTGGACAGATTAGGACAACATCAAGTTCTTTGTTATCATAGTGACTCGCCAAGCTTGGAGGAAGAGGAATTCTGACTATGACCCCAAGAACACCATCCCCCATGGAGGTTGAAGCATTATGCTTTGGGGGTGTTTCTCTGCTAAGGGGACAGGTGGATTTCTCTGCATCAAAGGAAATATGGATGGGGCCATGTACCATGAAATACTAGGTGACAACCTCTTTCTCTCAGCCAAGTCTGTAAAAATGGGTCATGTATGGGTCTTCCAGCACGTCAATGACTGTAAAAATACAGTAAAGGCAACAAGGGAGTGGCTCAAGAAGAAGCACATTAAGGTCATGGAGTGGCCTAGCCAGTCTCCGGACCTTAATCCAATAGATCTGTGGAGGGAACTGAAGCCCAAGTGACAGCCTCAAAACCTTAAAGATTAGGAGAGGATCTGCAAAGAGGAGTGGTCCAAATATCCTCCTGAGCTGCGTGCAAACCTGGCCATCAACTACAAGACACGTCTGACATCTGTACTTCCCAACAAGGGTTTCTCCACCAAGTACTAAGCAATGTTTTGATAGGGGATCAAATACTTATTTCACTCAATTTTTTATGTGATTTTCTGGATTTTCTTTTTGATATTCTGTCTATCACTGATAGAATAAACCTAGCATTAAAATTAGAGACCGTTCATTTCATTGTAAGTGGGCAAACTTACAAAATCAGTGAGGGATCAAATACTTATTTCCTCCACTGTAAACAAAGGGGGCCATACTAGCTAGCAACATGCCTGTTTATAGAGCCTAGACTGTGTATTAAAAAAGGATTTAATTTCCAGTGCACACACAGTATAAATAGGTAGCGGATCGGATCGTGAGGAGATATTCACAGATTTTTTTATTTAAAAAAAAATCGATTTTGACAACAAGCATTCTTCAGAATCACTGACTCCACCTTTAATTTAATGGTGTGATCCCTCCATGCAGTATAACAGCCCTCATTCATTCTAAGGCTTACATTTGATCAGTGCAGACTCAGAGTAGCCAACACATACAGCAAGTTAGTTATGAGTTCAGGTTACAGTTAAGATTTTTTTACTTTATTTTTTGCAACTAATTTGTTAAGGCTACAAGTTCAAAATATAACAGTTAGTTATGAATGATCAATGTACATTATAAAGTCTAGTAGTAGGCATTCAAACTGTTAAAATAGGATACTTAGATTAGATCATTTCGCCATCTTACCCTTTTTGTTTTATTTCCCGTCTAGTTTGCGGAACGCCAGCGGACAGACGGCGGCCGACCTGGCTCACGCTAACGGATACCACGACTGTTACCGCCTCGTGTCGAAAGCCCAAAAGCTCGGCAACGGCATCCAGGGTAACGGGCTCCATGGTAACGGAGAGGCGGTGAATGTTAACGGCAGGAAGAGGCTGCTGACCGCCATGGATGGAGGTTACGTGAAGAAAGCCAGGAGTGATATGAACGATAGTAAGACAATTGTTTTTGTTTATTTTATTTCTAAGCGTTATTATGTGTGAGCCTTAAGGAGGAGAATGTTAAAGGAATACGTCTTCACCCATACGGAACCAGCTGTCATTATAAAATCTAGATTATAATATAAATCTTCCCCTGCCCCATCTGTCCTGTTAATCCTAACCCTACTTTTTACCATCTGTGATGTCACACCGATAACTACATAGGATCTCAGAGTTCGATACACCTTCATAATTCCACCCGTGCATAGGTCTTCAAGGCCGTAATTAATGTAAAAAGTTTACTTTGCTTCACAAACTTCATGTTACGATTATTAATCTGACAGTCACATATAAATAGTTGGCTATACATTACCTCGTGGCCATGCATCCTGCTGTCTCTCTTTCTCTCGCTTCCTAAACTTTAAGAACAAACTTCCATACACTTTTAAGTAGGTACATTACAGAATCAAATATTGAAATAATGTTGACAAGGTGAGGAGAAAAGTGAGATCTTAAGCTGTATTAAACAAGCATAGTCCTGTTTGTCTCTTGATACTATCTGCATTTCAGTATAGTGTTATGCCAGAAACATACAATATGCAATAATTCTCATCACAACAACATACTTCAGGATGTAAACAATGGATTGCTCTCACACCATAAGTATCAATAAGGATTTTAATGATTCTCTCTCTCTGTGTGTCTCCTGTGTCAGATGAGTTGGTGCAGAGCAGTGGAGGGGAGGAGCAGGAGAGCATGAACACAGAGTCCACACAGGAACTGAACTCAGGTGAGAAGCAGGACATTCGAAGAGTTGCAAAACGATATTCCGACATGACACCTCAGAGTGATATTGTGTTTAGATTTTAAACCACTTCTACACATTCTAATGCTGTGATATTAAGCCAAGAAAATTTAATTTAATGTAGAGAAATTATAATAGTATAATAGAAAAAAATATATTCTGGACTGACTGCTTGTATGGCCGCAAAAACTTTTAGATATTAGCACAAAAATGCATTCATTGTACTGTCTACCAACACAAGTATGCTACAAACAACCTCAAATCCTTTACCTCTGTTGTATTATATTCTGTTGTATACCAAAAAGTGTGCATTGATCATAATTGGGTTAATCTGAACGTGTTAAATTACTGTATTTATGCCTATGGAAAGCTTAACTTTCAAACATTTTTATTTATTTTTTTACAGATAACTACACCAACGGCCATCACCAGCCAGTGCCTTACCTTACCAACCACACTAACCCCGATCCACCAAAGAGTCTGCCCCCCCCTCCTGCCTTAACCAATCAAAACACAGCACAGCAGCGCCCCCTGTCTGACACATGTGGTTCACTGCATCTAAACAGCAGCCCCAGTAGCTGTGTGTCCCACCGGCCGTCATGGTGGGCCTCTACTGACTGTGGAGGGGACTTCTTACATTTCGGACATTACCACGGGTTTGGAGACACTGCGGAGGATATGGGTGCCCATGTAGAGCATAGCTACAAACAGGCCTTATCTGGCAGTGCCTGGCACCTTTATCATTGATCCTAAAGGCATCAGGGAAGGTTTAACTATGATATGATCCACACTGGCTATAGAGGACAGTCTGACATTTTGGGGATTAAATATTTGCTGGGAATTCAATCTAGTTTAGTGGAATATTCTCATCTTTAAAGTCGCGTTCACACCTAATAGGCCGCTTACTTTTTGGCACCAGATGCAAATTGGATACATTGTTTAAATTTTCAAACGGTTTTGTTTGTGTTCACAATGGCAAAACTCAGACAGACTATAATTTGTAAAATAACAACATAATGGTGTTCAGTGATTAGTGTGAATGGGGTTCACACAAGTGATTAACAGCCTTTTTTAAGTGAACCAGAGTCCAGTTGTTTAGTGCGCACAAGAGTATCGGACTGCGGTCAAACCCAAACAAACCTCACCAAGGGCTTAAAGTAGTCGTAGAGCATGTATTTTCGGTCCATGACCACAAAGACATAATACAAACAAGATCAATCATTTTATTTAAAAAAAAGCAATGGCCGAAAAGGGTGAAGGAAGAAGCCGAGGCCTACCTACCCTGTAAACATATTGTTATATTATAAATATATTATGTATCACAAAAACAAAATGTTTGAAAGAAAAAAAGGCTCCAGGGTTTGTTTCAACTGTACTAAACAAGGCTGGTGTGAACGCGACCCTAGTATCTTGGCAAACCTTTCAAAATGTCAGACTGTTCCTCTAAAGCTGCACTATGTTGGATCTTTATCAAACGGTTGCCAGATCTGTGACTTTTGATGTTGACTTGTTAAAAAAAATAAACATCTGTATATGTGTTTGTTTGGTTGAGGATCTGCACTTGTATGGCAACCATCGTACTTTTTCTTTTAAGTTCTTTTATTTTGTTATTTTGAACTTCCTGTGTTACCAATACGTCCTTCTTATTTCATATTATTTCGTATTGTACGACTTTGATATTTCTGTTAGTTTACTGCCACGGCTGGCTGGGTGTTTAGTTGGGTTGCCAGGTTGGATAAAGTGGTGTTTTGTACGTGTGTGTGGAATAGTTCAAGTGTGTATTGGTGGCGGCCGTCCTTTAGCTTAAAAAAAAATGCCTTGATCTACCAAAAAAGGGAATACAAAATAAGTTATAACATCGCTTTTATTTTGAAATCATTTATTTATGTTTTAGAGCAGCGGAATGTATTTTACTTAGAACTGTTTTTGTAATTTTATATAAGTCAAACTGTAGAGACTGTTGTTGTAACAGTGTACAGACAGTGCTCTGCTTCTCTTTGTAAACACTGGCAGCTGTGTGGGAATGTGC
>CM049418.1:2920000-3000000 GCA_026929865.2 Hyperoplus lanceolatus | reverse complement strand
TTTCCTAGTCGGACGCGCTGCCACTTTTCCAGTAAGCCTTCCTGAAGTCACCACCTAACAGTCACAATATTATATCATAAACACAGCTAGACCATTCAAACATTTCTATTTCTAGTCCATGACAAATTGAGCTGCCAATACTTCATACTAAATACATTTCCACATCTCCAAATTTCTCCAACAACTTCATAATTTAGATTAAGTAGAAACTTGCTCCCAACAAACAGTAAAAATTGACATCATACAGTATACTATACATAGTAAAGATAGAGACAAGTGACAATGAAAATTATAAAAGAAAATAATTAAAAAATAAATAATTTTATTGTTTCGTTTCTTTGCCGGGTGTGTCAGTACTGTGCAATGTCTATTTTCATTGAGGGGAACGTAAGAAATAAATCCCTATCTAACTAAGCCTCAATACTGCCACCATGTGGCCACAATGAAGTACTGCACCCACAGGGAGAAAGTAAAAGGGTAGTTAAATTGGTGTAGTATTGTAACCAAGGACGGTATCGCCCCCTGGTGACTACAATGAGGTACTACACCTATAGTTTTTTTTTTAATGGCGCTAAAAACTCAATTAAAAGCATCAATATAGAAAACAAATCTGTGTGCAGCGTTTGGTGTTGGTTTATTGTCTTAACTACCAACTTAATATGCTGTTACGTGTGTATTTATGCACTATGGCCCGTGTTAACTGTCTCATGCGAATTGCCTATGTACGTAGAAGCTCAGTGGCACTAGCTAAACCTTATTAGCTAAACAAACCGTTAGCCAAAGCTAGGAAGGACGCCAACATGTAGCCTACCTTTCTCCTTTTAATATAACGTTTCCAATGTTTGCTTTGTAGGAAGAAAGGTGGTGCTTTGTCCCTTTTTTCACAGATATTTACTGCACTGGTACGTCACGGATTTGAAACGATCAACGGTAAATACAAACGCGAGTGCAGTTACACAGTGTGGCCGCAGGAGTGCAGTATACATAGTGAAGAGACAATCCACCATATTCGCTTCCGGTAAAAACACAAATTAAAAGCCTCATTAAGAAACGTTTATTTTGAAAGGTTTAACCGGGAGTATTACTTGTATGTGATTGCGTCTGGCTTTACACATAGTTGTAGTTATGGTATGTGACCACAGGAGGGCGACAACGTCCGTACTTTGAATAGAATACCGATTTAGCTTCACTTTTACGTTCTTTGACTCGGTCATAATGGATGGTTTAATACGGACTGAAGTTTCGCTTGGGTGTCGTTTAAAGAAACGTTACTAGAAGAGAGTAATCTTTACTTATGTAGAAGTGAGTGACAATAGTTCTTGCTTGACCTGATTAGCCAACTGTTTAATACAAACTTAAAAAACGCTAGCTTAAGCTAGTGAATCTAACAGAATGTAGCCAAACTTCCTCCTAAAATAAAGTTTCTAACGTGTGCTTTGTCAAAGTAAATATGTTGTTTTGTCTGTTTTAATTCACATATATATTATCTGGTTTAGTACATTGATGCTTTGAAACGGTGAATACATTTTAAAATCGCGATTGAGAACAATTTGACTGACTCCATAATAAACCTGTAGGTGTAGTACCTCATTGTAATCACCAGGGGGCGATATTGTCCGTGCCTACAATAGTAAACCGATTTAACTACCCCTTTACTTTTTACCTTTAGGTGTAGTACCTCGATGTGGCCACACTTAGACAATGCACAGTACTGACACACCCGGCTAAGAAACGAAAAATAAAAAGTATTTATTTTTTAATTAATTTCTTTGATAATTGTTTAAAATTTTATTAGATAAATTAAGTAGTGCTTTATTTTATTTTATTACATTTGTCTTTGTCTATTGTAATGTATGTGAACTATTGATAAGGAAACACTGACATTTGGACATAAAGCATTCGTGATAATATTTCAAATAAAAACATGGTTTCTGTTCTTGTACTTTTTCGATAAAATCTTTGCATATAACACAAACAATCAAAACAAATGCCAGTAATGCTCAAATGTGAAATAAATATCTTATATTTTTATCGTCATAGTCATAACGCAGGGAAGTCGCATTAATCTAGAATTTTTCAACAAAAAAATTCTTCCGTTTAGTGAATATCTCATTATTTATTTTTGTTTATTTTGTCTTTTCCATTTAAAATTTGAGCATGACTTAGTTCCTCAGATTCGGAGTAACTTTTTTTCAAAGGCTGTAGGATAAATAAAATGCTTTGTTGATCTGTGAATTCAAAGTGTCAGAATATACTGCCCAACTGCTGCTTGCTTGCATGGAATTATTGTAATATTTTGAATAGATTTGAATAATCTGTTTATCAAGTTGCAGTGCATAGACACACACACAACAGTGATTAAATGCTCCAGCCTTTTACATCAAACCCACATCCCTAAATCTGAGCTGAAGCACAAAACTATAAACCTGCATTTCACTGTTTGGTTTTTCTACGTACTCATCTAGAAGAATCAACGCAAAATGCAACTACAACAAATCACTCGCTTGGTCCACCCACTGATGATAGCTAGCTCACACTGACACAGCTAACGTTACTAATATGTCTTATGTGTATCCCCCGTATCATCAAAACAGTGCAAGATCCCTCATTACGTCAAATACCACTGACAAACAGCTAGTCAGTTGTCTTGTTATGAAGTTTAGTTTGACTAGAGAGGTAGCTTACTCACCTTGCTTTTAGAGGTTCCCTTCATGGTAAACGATAGCTTATTTTACCAATCGCAAAACTCAGTCAAACCTTTAGGACTTTAGCTTTGATTTCTTGTTTTGGTTCCATGTGCTCAATCTCTACGAGGAGTATGTAAAGTCGAACAGTTCAAAAACAATACACAAGTCCGGTTGAAAGGAAGCATTCGAAACAGGAAGCGTACACGTAGCTGACCCAGCTGACAATCAAATTGACAGAAAGTTCCCCGCCCACAGTGAGGGAGGGATTTCCACCAATAAGAATCAACGGTGGACGTCATGCGTCAGTTTAGAAGAAACAACTTTTTGGAGCAATCCAGAAGTTATCACTATTTGTATTACACGAAGTAGGTAAATGTGCTGTACTTTATGGTCAATCAAGGCATTTTTAAGGTTTATTTATCGATTATTTATGCCCGCTATTAAAACAAAATTCATCGTTGCTAATGCTATGGATAACGGACTGTTGTGGTTGCTACGGACCAACGTTCATCGTTTTGAAGTTTCGCTTTCCCTCATATCGATCCACTTATTAACAGTGGATTACTTTTATAACCTCTTTATGTGTCCATGTTTATAACATATAGCCTACTTTAGGCCCTTGTATATGTTTTCAGTTGCAGAGTAATAGTGCTGCCTGTTTTCAATAGGATGTTTAAGACATGTAAAAAAAAAAATGCCCCATTGAAATCTTCCAATAGGCTATTATTACTAGACCCTTGTTCTAAAATAACCATATTACCATCATCAAAATACTTTGCTTAGTCCTGACCTGAGAAAGACAACACACATACTTTAAGAGTAACAACCTGGCTTTATTGTGAAGTCAGAAATCCAAACTAAAACAAAATTGCAAGTCAATGTTATTTGCACCATTTAGTGATCACAGCTTCAATCTTTAAAGTATGTCTGTAAATAAAATGAACACCCTCAATATCCAAAAGAAGCAATGGGCTTGACTCAAAAGTTGTAAAAGTAAGTTTGTAAAAGTAACAGGACTAGAACTACCTCCTGGCGGTAATATTCCTCCATACAATAGCCGAACGGTGAAAGTAAAGTGTAGGTAGCCAATGCTTTAAAGAAGGTAATGTCCCGAAGAAGCTACAATATGGTACCGGGGTAAGTGGGAAATCAAAATATGTAAGGCAGGATTAACCATTGACCTCAAATCTAATCAATTAATCTTTGAGAGTGGACATTTGTGCAAAGAAAGAAATTCCTCAAAGTGATCTTGAGATGCGTTAACAATACGCTAGGTCACAGTGACCTGACCTTTGACTTCCAAAATTAAATCGGTTTACCCTCTTAATCAAAGGGGAGTTTTTGCTAAATTTGACCAAACTCCCTTTGACCACCACATTCTAATCATTTATCCTTTAGTTAGAGTGGACATTTGTGCAAAAGTAAGAAGAAAAATCTCTCAATGCGTTGTGATATGTCCAATGATAAACTGCTCAAAAGAATGGCCCAAACCGACGACAAAATAGAGGGAATGACAACCAGAAATCATAATAATGCCTTTGGCGTTATGGGACACAGAGATAAAATAAAACATGTGACGTCTACAACAAAGGCTTTTTGTTATGGTATAGCTTAACAAATTAATTTTAAAAATATATACACAATCCTTGATGTCAAATGCTACTAAAAAACAAACATGAAAGCTAAATATGTAAAATAGTAAATCAACATACTTCAAACTCTACTATTGCATTTCTTATGTTACAGAGGAATGTTTTAAATTACTTAGCGGCTCACATATACATTTCTTTAAATAACCTGGAACTTTTCCGTAACAGTCAGTCCTGCACAGATTCATCTGACTAGTAATCTGCACACAAGAAAATGTAAATGTGCTACGAGGACATTTTAAATATTTCTGAAGCAGTCAAATTTTTCCTTTGATGATCATAAATTACGTGTAACAGCAAACGAGACCATCAGTGCAAAGAATGCCATTAATATAGTTTTTCTTAATGCCTTTGTCATGGGTACGCTCACCCACGAACTACAGCTGGTGTAGTAAAAACACTTCAATTTTTCTCCAATGTGGCCGCTAGAATGAACACAAACTGAGCACCTTTAAGTTTATCCCCTACAGACGACACAGAGACAAGTAGGAACCAGGACTGAACCAGAACCCAAACCCAGCATAAAGAGGTTCAGTGAATGTGGTGTTGAAGGTGTGGAGGTGGATCAGTGAGTCAGAGGAGACTCTGTAGAAGGACAGAGAGCCAGCAGGATAGTCCACATACACTGCTAATCTGTTAGAGACAGAGGAGGAGGAGATGGATGTTACTTTGTTATTGTGATAGACAGAGTAACCGAAACCCTCAGAGCACTTCAGCCTCCAGGACTGATCATTCCTTCCAAGCACACAGTCGTCACTGTCTCCTTTTCTTCTGATTCCTCTGTAACTCACTGACAAAGAAACACTTCCTCTCCACTCGACCTCCCAGTAAGAGCGATCGGTCAAACGATTTTCAGACAGCACCTGAGACCAGGGGTCAAATCTGTCTGGATGATCGGGATATCCCAGCTCCTCCTCAACTAGAATCATCTTCTTGTCGTTTTCCGCAAGTTTGATCTTTGTGTTTACTGTGTTTGGGTCAAGTGTGATATCACGGTAATCTGATGGAGAGAAAAAGAGACAACACAGCTTCAAATACAGCTCTGGCAAAAAATTAAGAGACCACTCCAAATGTTTTTCTCTCGTTTTACTGTATAGGCATATGTTTGAGTAAAATGAACATTTTGGTTTAATTCTATAAACTACTGACACCATTTCGATCAAATTCCAATACATTTGTTGTCATTGAGAGCATTTTCAATAAGTAATGTAGAGATGAAGATTGAAGGAATATCCAGACTGGTCTCTTAATTTTTTCCAGAGCTGTACAACCAATCATCTGTTCATTGACATTGACTCATCGACATTATAAACACACTTACACTTCCTCAGACCTGGTCTCAACCATCGAACTCCAGCGGGCTCCAACCTGAAAGCACAGGGGGGGTCAGACCAGCTCATCCTCTTACAGCATCCACAGATGGACATTACATTAGATTGGTGAGCTGGTGTCATATGAACCAGATAAAAAATTTTCTTTTTCTTTCTTCCATTATTTTTTGCCATTTTTACTTTTATCAGACAGATTGGAGTGACAGAGGTGAAATGGGGAAAAGAGGGGAATGACATGCAGAGAACGACCCGGGCTGGATTCTAACCCGGGTCTGCTGTGAAGAGGACTGAGCCTCGATGGGGCGTGGGGGATGTTCTAACTTCTACACCACAAACGCCCCTCCATAAAATGTCTCTTAGCTCTCCCTTGTCTATGACTGTATTCATACCTGAGGGTCTCCAGTTTCATGAGTGGATCGGCCAGTCCTTCTAACAGAGGCTTCACTCCTGAGTCTCCTGGGTGGTTGTAGCTCAGGTCCAGCTCTCTCAGATGGGAGGGGTTGGACCTCAGAGCTAATGCCAGAGAAGCACAGCCTTCCGCAGAGATCAGACAGCCTGACAGACTACACAAAAAAACAGAGAGAAACCATCTGTGAACATGTCAAATTTTAAATGTTGAACATAATGCGTGCTAATAAATTTTTCAATAACAGAGCAAATGCAAGAAAATGATTAAACATCCTCCTGTAAAGACATCATTTGAGTCTAGGAAACAACTGACAAAGGTTCAGCAAGGCCCCCCATGACAAATCGTATCAGCTAACACAATCCTTCAAACATTAGCTGTTTATCAACTATCATAAATCAGATGTTAAATGATAATTAATTGAGTGGTTGAATGATTCCTGACCTGAGAGTTTCCAGTTTACAATTTGGACTCTCCATTCCAGCCGAAAGTAGCTTGACTCCTGAATCCTGCAGGTCGTTGTTACTCAGGTCCAGCTCTCTCAGACTAGAGGACTGGGAGCTGAGAACTGAGGACAGAGCTTCTAAACTTCTCTCTGAAAGGTTACAGCCACTCAGTCTGAAAAGGAAATAATGAACAAGAGGATAAAAAAACATTTGTCAAAATTTTGAGGTTGACCAATGGACTAATCATGACTGAATCAGTAAAAAACAGACATGAAAAGATAAGTCGCCATCTGAATCATAGCTGGAACAAAATACGCTGGAAAATTCAAAACTTTTCTGTTCTTTAAAATGTTAAATACTGTGAGAAGAAATTCAGAAACCCTGGTGATAGAGGCGGTTTTTATTTAAATGGAGAGAGGCTTGCTGTAAATTTAACTGACCTGATTGTTTCCAGTTTGCAGCGTGGATTTTCCAGTCCAACAGAAAGTAGCTTCACTCCTGAATCCTGCAGGTTGTTGTTACTCAGGTCCAATTCACTCAGACTAGAGGACTGGGAGCTGAGAACTGAGGACAGAGCCTCACAGCTTCTCTCTTGGAGTTTACAGCCACTCAGCCTGAAGAGACAATAATAAGAAAACTATGAGCACCGCCTAGTAGTCACACACCTCCGCGAGACATACAATTGCCAAACGGTGAAAGTACAGTGGTGGTAGGCAATGCTTTAAAAGAGGTAAATATCAATATATTATATTATATAATATAAGTTATGACCTTTGGCCTCCAGAATATAATCAGTTCATTTTTGAGTCAGTCTTGTGTGGCCTTGACAGGACGGACAACTCAAAAACATAGTATTAAGTCACTAACTTTTTCTCACAATTCAAGATTTAGTATTTATTTATTTATTAATAAAACCTATACTTACAGAGCTTTGTTTGAGGCTTTGACCACTGGCAGAAGCCTCAGAAGAACCTTCTCTGAAGCAGAGTATTTCTTCAAGTCAAAGACTTCCAGATCTTTTTCTGATGACAGTAAGATGAAGACCAGAGCCTGCCACTGAGATGTAGAGAGTTCATCTGTGGAGAGACGTCCTGATTTCAGGGACAGTTGGATCTTCTCCACTAGAGAAACATCCTTCAGTTCACTCAGACAGTGGAATAGATTAATGTTTTTTTCTGCAGAGGGAGTCTCCTCTATCTTGTTCTTGATGTACTCGATCGCTACCTGACTGGCTTGCGAGCTTCTTCCTGTCTGTTTCAACAGGCCTTGTAGGAGAACCTGATTGGTCGGCAGTGAAAGACCTGTGAGGAAGCGGAGGAACAAGTCCAGGTGTCCATTTGGACTCTGTAAGGCCTTGTCCACAGCACTCTGGTAGAAGTGTGTCTCTTCATGGCAGGTTGATTGATCATCTGACATCAGATTGACTCCAGAGTTGATGAATGTCAGATGGACATGAAGAGCAGCCAGGAACTCCTGAACGCTCAGATGGATGAAGCAGAACAGTCTTTCCTGGTATAGTCCTCTCTCCTCTCTAAAGATCTGTGTGAACACTCCTGAGTACAGTGAGGCTGCTGTGATATCGATGCCACACTCTGTCAGGTCTGATTCATAGAAGATCAGGTTTCCTTTCTGCAGCTGCTCAAAAGCCAGTTTTCCCAGAGACTCAATCATCTTTATGGTCTCAGGACTCCAGTGTGAATCGGTCTCAGTTCCTCCGTCATACTTGATGTTCTTCAGTTTGGACTGAACCACCAGGAATCGGAGGTACATCTCAGTCAGGGTCTTGGGCAGCTCTCCTCTCTCTCTGGTGTTCAACACATCCTCCAGAACTTTAGCAGTGATCCAGCAGAAGACTGGGATGTGGCACATGATGTGGAGGCTTCGTGATGTCTTGATGTGGGAGAGGACTCTGCTGACCTGGCCCTGCTTTCTGAATTTCTTCCTGAAGTACTCCTCCTTCTGTGGGTCAGTGAACCCTCTGACCTCTGTCATCAGGTCAACACATTCAGGACGGATCTGATTGGCTGCTGCAGGTCGTGTGGTTATCCAGAGGCGAGCAGAGGGAAGAAGATTCCCGCTGATGAGGTTTGTCAGCAGCACATCCACTGAGGTGGACTCTGTAACATCAGTCAGGATCTCATTGTTGTGGAAGTCCAGAGGAAGACGACACTCATCCAGACCGTCAAAGATGAACACGACTTTGTACTCTTCAAAGCTGCGGATTCCTGCTGCTTTGGTTTCTGTAAAGAAGTGATGAACAAGTTCCACCAAGCTGAACTTTTTCTCTTTCAGCACATTCAGCTCTCTGAAAGTGAATGGAAATGTGAACTGAATGTCCTGGTTGTTTTTTTCTTCAGCCCAGTCCAGAGTGAACTTCTGTGTTAAGACCGTTTTACCGATGCCAGCCACTCCCGTTGTCATCACTGTTCTGATTGGTTTATTTCTTCCAGGTGAGGCTTTAAAGATGTCTTCATGTCTGATTGTTATTTCTGCCCTGTCTGCTGTCCTGGACGCTGTTTCAATCTGTCTAACCTCATGTTCCGTATTGACCTCTCCAGTCCCTCCCTCTGTGATGAATAGCTCTGTGTAGATCTCATTCAGAAGGGTGGGGTTTCCCACTTTCGCGATCACCTCAAACACACATCTGAACTTCTCCTTCAGGTGAGATTTGAGTTTACGCTGACAAACTTCATCAGAGGGTCCTGAATGAACTTACAAGACAAAAGATACATATTAAAGCTGGGATGGAGGTTTTGGGGAGAAAATGGCAATTGGGATAGAGATTTGAATCCAAATAACTCAACTGCTCCACTTGTTCTCTTTGGTCCCTCCCCTATGGTCCCTCCCTGACACGCTCTACACCAACAAAGTTGTGCCAAAGTGAATGGACAGTCCCAACAGCCAATAAGAATGAGAATCGGAGCCTCGCTATAATTGGTCAAAGTGTACTACTCATGTTAACTTTGACCAATCAGAAATCATATACCCCAGCTTTAATCTCTCCATACGATGCACACATAAACTACGGCTGTTAGCATTAAAACGTTACCACATACAAACTAAGTATAAAGTGCAGTGTACTTATACGATTACATCTTTTTAAATCATTTGGCAGCATTTCCCTATCATGTTGAACCTTTAGAGAAATCCTCTTACTCCTCGCATCTCTATGCTGTTGCTTTTAATTAATTCCACCATATATTTATTTTGTCGTATTTTATGGTTATCTCTTTAATATTTGTTTTATGCATTGAATATGCTCTTATTATTTTTGATGTTTTTATTTTATCTTTGGTTTCTTGCCTGTGATTAATGTGTTTTTTTCTGTATTATCTTTATTTTGTGCATATAAAGCACTCTGAGCTGCATTCTAGGTATGAAGGGTGCTATAAAAATAAAGATTATAATTATTATTATTATTACTTCTCTGCAGACGGTCAGCCAAGTCGTTCTGCTTCATTCTCCTCAGGAAGTCCAGTGTGATCTCCAGAAATGCCTCTCTGCTGCTCTTCTGCTCTTCATCACCACCCAACCCCTCCTCATCCTCCCTCTGACCCTCTGAGCATTCTGGGTAATAATCTGGACTCAGAACGTTCTGTGCCTTTTTCAGCTCATTCTTCACAAAAGTGACGATGTTTTCCTCCAGCAGCTGAAACAGAATATTATAAGAACAACCCGAAAAAAAACTAAAATCATAAAGCAAACATTAGATCCATGTTGGGTAGACAAGTCAGTCCACTAGTCTGAAATGAAAAGTAGTTGTTGTACATGTACAGACCTTAAATGTGGAGTCCAGGTGTGTTTGATGATGCTGGGCAGACCGACCACTGGGAACCTCTGAGATCTCCTGGTCGACTCTGGAGAAAACTTTGAGAATTAGCTCATATCATGTCTGACAGACAAGAGGTAAAGGTCAATGAAGTGATATTTGGGTGTAAACCAAGAAAAAGATTTAAGATGGCCTTATACATACAACTGCAGTATGCAAACCAGCACTACTGTTGTTGTGACAAAGCCATCTTTGCTCCAGTCCAAAGTCAGTCTCACGTCATTTGGTGCAAGTCTCAAGAAAGTCTTGGGTATTTTTTCTTTGCAAGTCAAGTTACAGTGTATGTGGCTACAGTTAGAAACTTACTGTATTGATCTGACCTTCTTATTTTACTAAAACTAAACTCTGAAAGCTGAGTCAGATACATTTAAAATGTTTTCCCTACTTACCTCTTTCTGTTTGCAGCAGGCGGTTGGTGCGTTCTGAAATTAATGGGTTGATCCAGCGATCTTTCACTCTTCAAGGACACACAGCTGGGTCCAGGTGAGTCTGGTGTCTGATGGATCCTGTTCAAAAAACAGCATTGATAAATACATTTATAGTAAACACAACACACTTTGAGTGTGAATAATGATTGTGGAGAGATTTTAGATCGATATGTTTTTGTTGGTGTTGTTAACCTTTATTTGACAGTTTGAAGTAGATAGTGACAGAGTGGAAATGGGGATGATACATACAGTTAAGGTCCACTGGTCGGATTCGAACCCGCGACCACTGTGACAAGAACTGAACCTATTTGCCTGATCAAATAGCTAAAAAAAATATATATAAATCTCTTTGTTTACCATTCTGCAGCAGACGGTTGTTGTCCTTTAAAGTTTAAGATCCGGCCGAATGACTGGTCACTCTTTAAGGACACACAGCTGAATTCACCTCCAGGAGATTCTGGTTTGTCCTGTTGGCTCCTGATAGAGCAATTACATCACATTACATGTCATGTTATGTCATTTAGCAGGCGCTTTTATCCAAAGCGACTTACAACTGGAGCACACATTAATACACTGATAGCAGCAGCTACCACACAGGGTGCTGGCTAACTATCAGTAGACATTTAGGGTTCAGTGTCTCTTTGCTCAGGGACACTTGGACATGTGGCGGGGAGACTGGGGATAGAACCACCGACCCTATAGTTGCGGGTCCACCACCCTATCCACTTCACCACAGCCCCCCTTGCTTCATTACGAACGCGACACACAGAGCTTTGGAGTGCTAATAATTATGGTGCAGTGATTTGCAGTGTGGACAGTAATACAGTAAATCCTTGTGTCACCTCTGAGCTTTGGTCTTGTTGGCATCTTCCTCTCCCTCCTCACACTGATCCATCTTGCTCAGCTCACACACACTTTCATCTGTAGAGATACACACCAACTGAAATCCTTATTTCCAGAAAATCCAGAGTTAATAAACAGCCTAGGCTCTGTAAATTGGACATTATCTCAACATAAGTTTTATTCAATTCTCAGAACCAAAAATCTCAACTTCTAAACTTTCTCAAATCATTCTTAGCACTATTCTGAAGGGTATTACAGAAAGATTTGTTCATCATTAGTTAATTTTCTGATTTATGATACATTGTGTGTGTGATTAAAAATTCTGGAAATTATTTTCTAAGATGTGTCTTTTTTGATTTATAAAATGAAAAATGTTTGACGCCCAAAAATGTCTGGAAGAGGAGCCGCAGACACACACAAACACACACACTCAATATATCCCCATGTAGCCTAGTGGAACAACACTTACAGAGTAGATTGTAGATATATAGAGATTGTAACATAAGAAACGCAGTAAGTTAATTTAATAAATAATAATTATTGAGCTGTGGAAAAGGGGTAGGATTAAATAAGTTGTTGTACTTCTTCCTACTCCTTTTCAGGAATATCAATGGAATATATGTAATAATCGATGTGAGAAAGTTAGATCAGACAACATAAGCTGTATAAAAGCATGAGAGTTTAATTCAAATCAATGGTTTCTCGCGAGGATGTTTTTGTTGTGTACAGCCAGAGCTTTCAGGACGAAAAGATACTTCTTCAGGTAAAAACAGTAATTTTAAAACATTTACACAAAGCATCAACCACATAACACCATCTTTGTCATGTGATTTGTTTATACTTAAACAATAGGTAAAACAGGTTTCCTAAATAACACCGCAGGGTGTGTCTGAGGATAGGGGGGGGGGGGAGGGGGAGACAGTCTGAAGACAATAGGCTCGGTCGGTGTAGGTGTGGAATACACATAGTACGTGGGGGGGGGGGGGGGGGGTTGGAACTTTCTAAATGCAGACACTGTTAAAAAAGCAACAGTTTACAATGTTTCTTATTGCAGATATAAGCATTCTATCATTTGAGTCCGGAGATATATCACATGCAATATTTGCCTTTACATGTGCTTTTTATTTTTTTCTTATTTGTGAAATAATTTGAACATCTTGAACGTTTTTTTGTGCTTTTAATTTTGTTTGGTATTTTTGATATTTAATAAATACAATTATTCAATTGAAAGCTCCTTTACTGTAGTAAAAGCACTAACGTTATAATATCACCATACCGTCTTAAAGTCATACATTGTCGGATTACATTACCCTGCGCCAGTATAGGCTACATTATAAAATAATACAAGTCTAACATTTATTATTTCACCACAACATTGAGGATCTTTGTAATGGCGGCTGTTTCACCTTCTTCCTCTCTCGTTTCCTGTCAAACTCTTTAAGTTGTGAGTTAGACAAATGCGCATCTTTGCTGTTTCTAATGTAAAAATAAAAATAAGTCTAAAAACATTTTTTTTAATTATCGAGACAGAGTTGATCCCTTACCTTCAGCTGGAGCGAGGAGAAAACAAACTACGACACAACATTCACAGACTTGGGAGTAAACCATAGATAGTATAATAAAGGAGTAAACTGAAACAGAAAGCAACCAACTCTATTGTGTCATGTGACAGTTAAAACTACACCGACGCCCTAAAACAGTAGACAGCTGTTCAAGAATGCCCTTGCGTTCCAAATCACATACTTTTTCTTTTTACCACACTACATACTAAAGTACAGAAAAGTTTTAGGGCCACAGGAGAAAAAAATCAGATAAGGAAGATTTTTCTTTCATTATGTTGAGAAATGTCAAGAATAAAGACGAATACTCCAAAATGCTATTGGAGTTAGTGGGGCATTTATGTATTTTCAGCATACTACAATTGACATGCATGTATTGGGATATCCTAAATCTTTTTCTGGCATACTAAATGGTATGAAGTTTGGGGATTGTCTCCAACTTTGCTGTGAACTGCTACAAAACTACAATAGCAATAATTGAAGTTGGGGCAATAGTCTGAAAAACACAAATTTTCCATACTTATATAGACTTATATATGGAAATTACTCAAATTTAATTCCATACTTTTCCCACACTGCGTAGGAGCCCTACTAGTAGATCTCTCATTACATGTCAGTCCCATGGTCAGTCCAAATCATATAGTAGAATTCCAGGATAGTTAAGTTTGATTAATGTGTTAGTGCTTTCAGTTATTTACCTGGTTTCAAGGCAGGCCAGTATATCCAACAATAAATTCAATGTGATTACCAAGGAATAGTTAAGGTTACCAATAACATCTATTAATCTGCACATTTTTACCCAAAAGTCCTAGGGGAATAAACCTTTAACTATCACCCTGCACAAATGAACACACTGGACAATAAATGTAGGCATTGAACAAATATATTTATTTGCAATCTTTATCCTTGTAGAAACAAATGATAGTTGGAATATGACATTTTAAGTTTTAACTTCTGGGTTACACACATCGTTTTCTCTTGTCACAACAAAATACAAGTGATTATATAAAAATAAAATAAGAAACAAACTTTCAAACGCATGCCAATATTTCAGTGAAGGTTTTGATTAAATTGTCACATCCTACAGAAGACATAGTTTCCACGATTATCAACATTTTGTTTGTCATCTTTTTCTTTTCTTTTTTTAAACTTGTCTGACCCGAGACAAAATACGCGTTTTCTTTCAAACGAAACACTGATAAAACTACCACAAACTGAACATCGGAAAAGAAAAGTTACTCAGGTCAATTGCATTGGGGTTTGTGCTGTTCATCTCTATTCCCATTCTTCATCATCAGCTGCCGCCGGAGCGGCGCTTGAACCGTTGTCTTCAAATCCTCCCTGATGAGAGAGTAGAGGAGACAGTGAGATAATGACAAAGACTACAGTGAAATATTTGGAAGAAATCATCTATCCATCTATCTATCTATCTATCTATCTATCTATCTATCTATCTATCTATCTATCTATCTATCTATCTATATATATATACACACACACACAGCTCTGGAAAAAATTAAGAGACCAGTCTGTTTTTTTCTTAAATCTTTCTCTACATAACTTGTAAAAAAAAAAAAAAAAAAAAAAAAATGGGGGCACTTGTGGTTTCAACTCCATCTCTCCTAACTATCAAATACATCTTAAAAAAAGGCCCAAAAAAATATTCAAAAAGAAGAAATTGATTTATTAAAACAAGTAAAGCTACTATGAAAAATGTAAACCCCCTTGTACCTTCCGTGAGTCTGTTGAAGCGAAGGTCTTTCCGAAGCTGCCGCCGCCGCCTCCTCCGCTGAACGCCGATTCCTCCAGCCATGAGGGAACTACCTGCTGCGCCTGGAAACATACAGAAACATAACAGCTTACAGACCGTGCTACTGACTCACAAAATATGCCCAATGCATAGGCTATTTAATAAGTATACTATATAGGATGTTATTTATGCATGCAAGTATGTATCAAGGTTAAAGGTTGCTTTAGTCATACCCACGGGTAAATTTGGTTTGCTAACTATGCATATCATTTATTGGTTTTATTTTGAAACATCATTTACATTTCTTCATTAATTCATTCAATGTTGATGATTCAATGTCCAAATGTATTAGATTCTGAACATTCTAGTAACTGCTGATTAGTGAATTAAAAAGCCTGTGTGAATGTTATTAAATATTCACACACAGAGAGGGAGACACAGAGAGAAAGGTGCAGACTGCTCCCTTACCTAAGCACTTTGTTTAGAAAGGTGCTATATAAAACAAACTTATTTTTTATTACCTTTCCGAGAACCGTGACGAGACTTTTAGCCAGCTGGCTGTCTTTCTCGGGGTCGTAGAAGGACACGGCCTTCCCGGTGTTGCCACAGCGACCGGTTCTGCCGATACGGTGGACGTATTCGTCTACGTTGTTCGGCAGGTCGAAGTTCACAACGTGCTGGACGTCCGGAATGTCCAAACCGCGAGCAGCAACCGACGTCGCCACGAGAACCGGACATTTACCGGAGCGGAAATCTGCCAGCGCCTGCTCCCTCTCACGCTGCTCACGATCACTGCAAGAGAACACAACATTAGGGTTAGTTTTTTTCTCACACATACACACAGCCCCGGAAAAAAAATATTAAAATTTACTTACTAGAAAGGCAACTGTAGAAAATATATAATGGTAAATGTCAGGAATGAAAAAATATATATAAAGCTCTGGATTTTTTTTTTATTAGACCACTCCAAATGTTCAGTGTCTCGTTTTACTATTTATAGGCATATGTTTGAGTAGAATGAACATTTTGGTTTTATACTATAAACTACTGACGACATTCCTACCAAATTCCAATAAATTTTTTGTCATATGATTTACTACCTGCATTACAAACAATGTTAATAAAATCCCTGTCCTCATCACTTACCCGTGAATGCTGGTGGTGCAAACTTTCTCCTGGCACAAATAAGTGGCAATAAAATCAGCTTGTCTCTTGGTCTCCACAAAGACCATGGTACGCTCAATTCCTGTAAAAGCAAGTCATCAAAATCATTACTCCGGTGTGTGTGTGTTTGAATGAGTGAGTGAAATTTTTCGACCAGGAAATAATTTTTCATATTACATAACCTTTCTAGGAATTACATGTACATACTGTGGGACCCTTATTATCAGACATGTTTCAGTATACTTGAGGCCATTATTATTATTTTTTTTTAAACTTATATCTGAAAATATAGGACTGGTGTTTGAAAGCAGTATTGTAAAAACTGCTTTTTCAGCATAATTTATTTTTTTAGTGTCCATACTTTGCCGTTCGGATCATACTTTTGACAGTCACCAAATAATAGTACAATTATTATGCAGGGCTCAACAATAAGGATTGCCCGACGTCCCGGGGCAAGTAAAATGCCATGTCGGGCCAGTAACTATGACAACTGGCATGCCCGACCAGGAAACCGGGAGGTTCCGCTGAAATTCTTGAAAAAAAAAAAAAAAAAAAAATCATATTTCTTTTTTTTTTTTTTAAATCGCCAAATACACGTAATCTATCTATGGTCTATTTTCATATTTAACTGGTGCTAATTATTACATTAACGCTAATTTTTGTGCGCGTAGTGTCTGCTACGTTGCATCTCTCCTCTCTGCTCCGTTTTGTGAAGGGGGGGGGGGGCTCCACTGCCGATACACACACACACACACACGCAGACTCGGCACAACACCGGTGAGCACACACACCCAGAGAGGTAGAGAAGAGAACTACACGCAGTAGGTTGATGTGACAGAAAGTCCAAAAGCCAACGAGTACATTATAAATGGAGTGAAGTCGACCCCAACCGTCTGAAAACCAGCGAAAATATCCACGTTTTTTAAATGCATTATGCACCCAACGTGAATCTAGTAGTAGCGAGGATGCTAACGTTAGCTCTGCTGCTAGTAGCCTACTACCAGTTAATGTGCAGTTCAACACAAACATCAGCAACAGTTATCAGAGGAGCATCTTTACAGCCTGCATAGATCTCAATAAATGGCCCAGAGGTGTCTGACTTCACATACCACGAGGCAGTGGAAGCTTAAAAGTAAGCTACTGGAAAAGTGTTCAAAACAGCCAGGCCTGAGCCAAATTTTGAGATTTTGAATCAAATCACTCATACACACATTAAAATAGCCTATAGTGAAAAAAACAACTTTAAAACAGATTGTTGTAGGCCTAAAACAATGTTTGCAGAAAGAAGTTTTAAAGAATTGCTGTTGTGAAAGGAATAAGGTAAAACAAATAAGTGCTGTTAAAGTTCTTTAAATGATTTGTCTCGTTTGCAGTTATTGTCGGTTTAGAAACAAAAAAATTACAAATGTTCCAACTCAAATAATATTTGAATAATAGCCTCCACTTTCAGTATGACCCTTAACTCATCTATAATACTGTCCATGATTTGTTTACATTGTCAATAAAGAGCAAATATAACAATTATTTGAACACGACTAATAGAAAAAAAATTGTATAGGGGCCAGTAAAAATTGACTTCGGGCAAGTACAATTCAGATCCACTTGTCCGACCGGGCAAGTGAAAAAAAACCTTAGCGTTGAGCCCTGTTATGACTCCTATAATACAAGTTGGAATCAATGTATGTAAAAATATCTACTAAAAACACAAAGTTATACACTGTTAAAGGCACATGTTTCTTTATATTTGAGCCCTTAACACCTTGTATTTTTTTAAACTTAACTGAATGTAATAGGTCTGTTGTGTTTGAAAATACTATTGAAAGGCTAATCCATAACTATTTTACTGTTCATTCTACTTTTAATTGTATTTATTTACTGTATTGTGTCAGTATGTGTGTACTTTTGAGAGACAATTTCAAATTTGTACTATTCATGTCATAATGGTGAGCACACAAGCTATGATGAAGAATGTGGAAATGTTTGACACTAAAAAACAATTAAAAAAAAAAAAATATTGCTCAATCTGTAAACATTTTACCAGTTGACTTGAGTATGTCAAGGAGCGATTCCCTCTTGGAGAACTTTGTGACTTGGATGAATGTTTGCTCCACATCACTGCAGGCTCCACCCATCACACCCACCGCCACGAACAAGTAGTCCGCCTTCAAGAAGTCAGCTGCCAACCTACACACACACAAACACCATGCCAAGTAAGAGAAGAAAAAGTTACTTATGAGATACGTTTATGTACAGCACTTAAAACATACACACCACACCGAATCGGGAACTTTTTTTAGTGCTTCATAATTAAATAGTTTTTCCCATTTTGGTTAATATTTCTGTGTTATCATTTCTTAATGTAAACTAAACTTTATATTCTATGATTTTATGTTCAAAAATGTGTTGCAAAATAAGGGAGGTAAGAGTTATTTATGTTATAAGATACGTTTAAGAGTATGTACAGCACTTAAATGTTATGTTAAGGGTGTCTTAAGTGTCAGATTTTTTTTTTTTATATATATATATAAATTCTTGGGTTAAAAAAAAATCTTGAACCACATTTTAGGAAGAATTGTGCAGCCACAAATGTGCACGTCATTCTCCTCTTTACCCCAGTTTTTTTCAGTCTCTCTGCTCTATCAATAAAGCATGAAAAATGCCCCAAATTCTAAAATTTATAAATAAAAAACGTGTATATTTAAGTAGCCAAACCTCTGTATATCTTGAGGAAAGGTGGCGCTGAACATAAGGGTCTGCCGGCTGTCTTTGTTCGGCATTCCCGGGGACGCGACCAGTTTGCGCATGTCGGGTTCGAATCCCATGTCCAACATCCGGTCGGCCTCATCCAGCACAAAATACCGCAGTTTACTCAAGCCAATCTGGAAATCAATCACACACACACACACACACACACACACACACACACACACACACACAAATAGACAGACAGACAGCAGACACACACACACACCAGTTAGTTATATTTTTAAAGCAAGACACTGCAGGCCAACGCAATAGTAAAAAAAAATCTTCCAATACTTCCAAGCAAAAATCTCAACTTCTAAAGCATTTACATCAACTTAACTTTCCATAATCATTCTTAGCATTATTCTCAAGGTTAGTACAGAAGGATGTGTTCATAGTCTGATTTATGATACATTTTGTTCTTACAAATATGCAAAAAAAAAAAAATGCCTGTGTGCCTTCAAAAATTGACTGTCCAACATCAGATGAAAAACATTTCCGGACTAAACATTTAGAAGGTACGCTACCTTTCCTCTTCCGACCATATCTAGCAGCCTGCCTGGGGTCCCACACACCACGTTGCACCCCTTCTCTATGTCTCTCATTTGGTGCCCGGTGGCCACTCCTCCATACACCACTACTGGACGCACACATGTCCTAAAAACACACACACAGCAAACTTTAATTATGCTATTAGGCTAACGAAAAGTAGATGTAGAGTAAAACTAGAGTACATATAATTTAGGCAATTATGCTATGAGGCTAACAAAATAATAAATCAACTCTACTTACCCATGGGCGAACTTTCGGGCTTCTAGATAGATCTGGTTGATGAGTTCTCTGGTCGGCGCGACGATAAGCGCCTCGGGCTCCTGTTGCTCACTGAAGCGACTGGCGGCGACTCCGTCCGCCATCAGCTGCTGCAGGATGGGCAGCAGGAAGGCAGCCTGGAGGGGGAGAGGGATGTTTTAATGGCCATTTCTAATCTTGAAGTTTTTTTTTAAATGCCCCTGTAAAGAACTTTGAATTGCCCCGTGTCTGAATTGTGCTATAGAAATAAACTGGCCTTGCCTAAACTGTCTCGTAGGAGAAAAAAATAAGTTATCTTACTGTTCTTGTAGCACCCTAGACATTTTTATTAATACATTTATATTTCTAGTGCAATAAAATAAGAGAACATTAAGTATATGAACTCATTTTTGATTCCCTCCCAACTCACGGTTTTCCCTGACCCGGTCTGGGCGCAGGCCATGAGGTCTCTGCCAGCAGAGATGATGGGGATCCCGTGTTTCTGCACCGGAGTCGGCTTCACGTATCCGGACTTCCTCACGTTTTCTCTCAGGGATGTGCACAGATTTGCCTCATCGAAAGTCTGACAGAAAAAAGGTTTAAAAATGTTAGCTATAAAACTCTTAAAATTTTTGCCTCTTTTAAAAGTCCATCACTTATACAATTGATTAAACATGCCCAACTTGGGGCGCTGCGGTGGTGTAGTGGATAGAGCGTGTACCATATTGGCTCCGGCCTTCGTTGCAGTGGTCGTGGTTTCAAGTCTGAACCGTGGACCTTTACTGCAAGTCATGCCTCCTCTCTCTCTGACTCCCCATTTCAACTCTGTACCATCTAATAAAGCTTGAAAATGTCAAAAAAAATATCTTTAAAAAAATAAAAAATAAACGCTGTTCTCACCATGATGGCCTGAGGTGGATTCGCTCCACTGACGTCCACAAGTATCTCATCGTACTTGTTGAAGTTGATTCCGGTTTTGTACTGAGTGAAGATTGATCCTTCATCTTCAGAAAGCTCGGGAGGAACATATGTCACCCTCGGTCCTGTAGGGAAATATATGTTGCGTACCGTTGAGAAATGTTTTTTGGAATTGTTATGAGCATGTTTTAAACACTAGTGAAACTAAACTTTCCCACAACATTAATTTATTTTCCAAAGCATTTCATGTCCTGGAAAAGGTTTCTTCAAATTTTTGTTTGTGTCTTTTTATTATTATTATTTATTTAAATTGTTTCCATTATTTATTTATCTTTAAGTGTAGTATGTGGTAAATTTAAAACTCAGTAATATATGATCCTACAATAAATAATCTATATATAAAAAAAAACTCATAACTTTTCCAGGAATGACGGTGGGAACTGTATAGTGGCAGGACAGCAAAAGGTTTTTACTTTGAATATTTCATTGACTTACTTTCGTCTTCACCGCCTTCCTTATTTTCTTTATCGTCCCCTGTATCAAACAAACACGTGAAATCACATTATGAAATTCTTCAAATCCAAACTGTGAAAATGGCTAAAATCATTTAGTTAATCGGCTAAAAAACTATTAAAGAGACTTGGAGTTCCTAGAAAAGCGCTAAACACATTATTATTAGTATTACCATCAGGTGACGCAAAGGTGTCCTCGTCTTTTCCACGGTAGCCTGAAAATACACGACACTCGACATTTACTAATATGAACTATCAACTTTTCAAAAAGATTTTAAAAAAATTAAATAAAACAAATTCAACAATACAGTCAAATTAATATATATCCAAATGAAAAAACAAATATTATATGCTTATATATAACATACACATCCTTGGCTTCACATACAGCATGAATATGCTACTTACACATAAATACACGGTCATTATATACGTGCCAGAAGGTTTTTAATCGTGTATTATTTACCTCCTCCTCCACCACCGCCGAAGCCTCCTCTGCCGCCCGAGTCTCCATCTTCAAACACAAACAACCATTAACAATAGTATAGAAAAAACAACAACATTAAAGGTGTTGTCAGTGATTCTGGAGACCGCTTGTTGTCAAAATCTAGTGAATATCTCCTTACGATCAGCTACCTGTCCATGCAGTGGAAAAGAGAAAAAAAATACACAGCCTAGGCTCTGTAAAGGGGTGTGTTGCTAGCTATGGTGGGTACTGAGCCTAGGCTGTGTATAAACACCAGACTTTTTTCCCCAGCACACACACAGTACAGACAGACAACAGATTGTGAGGAGATATTCACTAATTTTGAACAAGCTTTCTCCAAAATCACTGACTAAACCTTTAAGTGTAGAAATCTAAAATATTAACTGTGTTGTATCAATAAATACCTCTGAAACTTCCTCCACGGCCTCCTCTGCCTCCTCTTCCGCCCCTGAATCCACCTGGAACATTGAAATACAAAGATTTAAATGCAAATGCAATCCAAGATTTTTTTCATATGCACAACCATTACAACTGCAGTCATTAGCAATTTTTATGACTCGGACTCCTTCCCTAGATGAATGAGCAGTAATCAAGGTTTGAAAGAGACCTATGAATATAAGCAGGTGTGTGCATGTAACTTACCACTTTCACCATCGTTGTCTCCCCCTGTAATATTTTTTTAAGACAAATAAGGCAGTTTATATGAAGTTACCTGTAATGAATAGACCTGAGTACAGATGCCTCACAACCAAATATATGAAAACTTTACCATTGAAATCTGAACCACCGCCGAAGCCACCTCCTCGCCCACGCCCTGATAAATAAAAAAATAAAATTGTAAAAATAAATAATACAATTATTAACACATGTCAAAGCTTTAAATTATTTCATATTATACATTCCATTTTATTTATATAATTATTCAACAGATAATTTTTTTTATATAAATATCATGACATTTTGATAGTTGATTTGTTGGACTGAAAGATTTATTTTGTATTACAATTTTTTAAAGACATTTTTGAATAAATATGCAACATTTGCATCATTTAAAGACCAAACCAGAAGGCTGTTCAGAAAGGCTGCAACCCTTTTCCACTATGATGTTAACAAAGTCCATATCATAATTTTCTGCAAATCAACTTCAACAACTGAAAGCTTGGCTTATATAGACTTATATAACTGAACAAATACTGCCATCTAGTGGTGACATTTTATAACACCACATCAGACATGTTGCAATAAGTCTTATGAGACATTTTTGACAGTAATTTAAGTTTTAAGAAACACATTACTCAGATTGATCAATTTTTTTTTATCATCATCTCAGAAAAATGGCTAATGAAATATATTTTAAAGTCAAAGATGCAGTGACTTTAATTTTTTTTAATAGGTTTTTGTTATCTATTTTTTTTATACATGATTTTATAATGTCTCACCTCTGCCTCCTCTCCCTCTGAAACCACCTCTTTCTCCATCTCCATCTCCTCCATTGCTTTTCCAGGAACTCCTTCCTGTTAAAAAGGGACAAATTGAAAGGGTAAGTAGCACCAAGGCTAGACAACAGCTGGCATCAAACAATACTGTTAAGTTTTAAGGGTTCTGAAGCTTACCATTTCCATTCTCATCACCACCTACAAAACAAAGAACAACAATTAGAGTCCTTCTAAAGTTGCCATTGGTAAATTTGGGACTACTTCCAACATTTCCTTAAATATCTGCCAACTTATATTATTTTTTTTCTAATTATTTATTGCATTATTTATTGCTCTTTAGTCTGTAAAATGTCACATCAAGTTATAAGGTAGGGCTTATATTGCAAGTGATATTTATAGAATGTTAAGTCATGAAAAATTACTTATTTTTTACTATACATATAATATAATAATATAAATAGATGAATATTCACCTGAAAATGATTTAAATCCTCCTCCTCCTCTACCACCAAAACCTGTGAAAAAAATAAATAAAAAACATTTGTGTAACTGTATCGTGTGTGTGTGTGTGTGTGTGTGTGTGTGTGTGTGTGTGTGTGCGCGCGCGTGTGTGAGCGTGATTATTTATGTACAGGGCTGTAGACATACCTCCACTTGGGGGTCCACTGCTTAGTGAAATAGTGCTAGTAGGAGCAGCCTGTAAAAATAAAAATTATAATTAAAGTGTTTTGTTTAACAACCAAACTGGACATTTAATTACATTTGACAACAAATTAACTTACGTCTTCGTTCCACTCATCCATCTTTGAATTGACTGAAAAAAAAATCAAAGACAAAATTTAGCACAATTTCTTTAGACGAACACTTCATTGAAAATAATGAGGGTCACCTCTCAATGATCTTTGGTATAAATTAAGTTTGAATCAACATATTTAAGGACAGGTTAGTTTCATATTAGAGTGTGTGTGTATGTGTGTGTGTGTGTGTGTGTGTGTGTGTGTGTGGAGGGGCAAAGCAAATGCCTTAAAAATATAATAAAACAATACAATTTAGTATACAGGTATTTTGTTGGAAATTATTTCTAATATCTAGTAGCCTGAAGTAATCCAATTTATATATGTAATGCGGTTTGAACTTCTGCCTACACACAAGCATTACAACCAGACACTAAAACCGGAGCATTAAGAAACAATTTTTGAAACAAAGTGGAAATTTTTATAAACAATTTCTGAATTCGTGGGGAAAATTAAATTTAGGGCAATGCTGCCGTCAAGACTTAACATCTCAATTTTCTAACATTGTGTATTGTTCTTTCTTTTTTTTTTTCTTTATGTGCTAGGATTGGTTGTGGGTGGGGGTGGGATGTGGGGGGGTGTGTTCGGGGGGGAAAAGGGGAAAAATAATTAATTATTGTATTGTATTTGCTTTGCAAATTATTTCGTTGAATAAAAAAACCTTTGAAAGACAAAAAAAAAAAAAACATTGAATGCCAATGGACCAGCTAGGCTATAACATTACATGTTGTGACGTTAATACATCAGTAGTGTTAATGAAATAGGGTAGTTTTTAACAAGACAACAAAATAAATACTGCCTCTTTAATATAATTGCATTTTTTTAAACTGTAAAATCATCAACGTATTTTATTTGAATACTTGTCCCACCACTGATTCTAGATATCTTTTTGAACAATGTTTTAAACAGTGTGAAAGGGGCTTAATGAAATTAAATGTTTTATTTCAAAAAAAAAAAAAAAAAAAAAAAAAAAGACTTAACATCTCTTAAGCATGCGCCAAGCTCGAAAGTACACGCTCAATGCGCATGCTCTAACAACCTCTACACCGGTGTTAACGTGATAAATTATCGCCACCTGCTGGCCTGGAATGAGAACGTGTTCAATTACCTTTCGCGTACCGTGTGCACAATGGAACTATATAGGTGTGCACAGAAAATATTTTCAAACATCTTGTGAATGGTAATTCTACTGAAAACAGAAAATGTCCATGTAGATAGCATGGCCTTCACCGTTCAAGAAGAGCCAAAAACACGGGGCCGAACTAACACAGGAGTCGCTAATGAAACGCTAACCACTGACCACGTGCTTGGGGGAAAAAAAAATTAAAACCAACATTTTTTCATTTAATCGTGGGCAATTGCAGAAAAGGCCAAATAACGAATGCATACTGCCCGGTTGTCGGTTAACAATGTAAAATGTACGACACTTTGCAACGGGCTTTGACTGGGCAATTAGCCGACACCGGTGCGAAAGTGCCTCCGGCCTTTCTGAAATTAGCACATCTTTTTGCTAGCTTGCACTCGACTGCACAAGGTGAATGAGCGGGACAGCTAATTACTACTTCAATTTGGAGGCATTTGCTGACAAAACCACTCCAAGTTTTCGGATTTCTCTTTATAATAGTGGTTGGTAAACCAAATAAGAATTTTAAGTTGTGGGCCAAGTTTGAAAATGTAACACCTGGTTGGCACACGATGCCGGTTGTGACAAGCTAACTCTGCTATAGGCACTAATAATGGCGACGAAAAAATCAATTGTAACATTGACAAAAAGCACATTTTGTATGTTGTAGTCTTAAAATGGTTTAAAACGCTATATCAGCAACAAAAAGTACATATTTAACATGAAAAACCTTACTTTGTTCGACGGGATATTAGGAGGGTTATCTTTCCGCGTGGTGCAGCTCCGCTCTCTCGAGACAGTGAGAGTGTGACGTTCGCCGGCTCGTGCGCACTCTGCACACCTCACTGAAACTTGGGGTTGCCAAGTTCCGCTAATTCCCCGCCAAACTTGACTATTTTAAAAATAACATAAATATCAATAATAATAGACTATTTCAGAGGTTTGTGCATTTCTTCTATACATTGTGAAGTCTAAAAAAGGACTTCTGAAATTTTTATGTCATTTTATTCGGTTAATAAACTGTTTATTTCAATATTTTTCGCACTTGTAATTGGGGGATGGTTGGTGATTTACTGCCATCCTCAAGGAGTAAGCTACGGATCTTTTTTTTTATTTTTTCGATAATTTTATTGATGCAAAATTCATGACAACACATATTACATTCAATTACAAAAAAATACAATTAAACAGATATATCCTACATTGAAAGAAGCTCAAATAAAAGACAGTCACTCCTAAAATAGTGTAGCTTTTTATCGCTTTTTTTGTGTTCTACCGAAGTAATAAAACGTCTTGGCTGCAATATTCTTTCAGTTCAACAGTTAAGATCCAGTACATTTCGATTTTTGGATGTGGAACTTTCCAAACATGAAGAGGAGCTGCACGATATATGCCTATTTACTTCAAATGGTCCGTGCCATGAGGTAAGCCTATCAAAAAATCTATCCTAGCATGACATTAAATAGCCTACGTAAGCATGCACCATGACACACTTGAAAAAAATGTCAGTCTTTTAAATAAGGTGAAAAAATAAGTGCATTGAGACCTGTTGATTTAGGCTACGTGAATTTAGGTGTATACATTAATTTAGCCCCCCGTCCCTTTTAATGTCACCTAATTCCGTGGGGAAGTTCTTGAATTCAATTGCTGTGTTGGATCACAGCTTGTTAGCACATCAGCAGCTATGGGAATTGATGTTGATGACGTTGCATGTGTGTGTGTGTGTGTGTGTGTGTGTGTGTGTGTGTGTGTGTGTGTGTGTGTGTGTGTGTGTGTGTGTGTGTGTGTGTGTGTGTGTGCGTGTGCGTGTGCGCGCGTGTGTGTGTGTGTGTGAGGAACCTCCAGCACTGATCCAGGTCTACTACGAAAATTATCCCTGGACTTTTTTGGAAACTATGTATTGTCCATTTTAAAAACAGTGACATTATTTTTTTTGCAATATTTTATTCACATAGTTATGAACATACAAAAATATCTTTTCTACATCTCCTAAATTGATCTGTACTTTTCATTGTCATTTGAAAAAAAAATTGTTTCCCATCTCCACAATGGTGACGTAAACACGTGTGCATTGGTGCTAACAGTGATCCATCAATTCTTCTCTTTCGCACACTGAGAAGCACTAAAAGATTTACTCTAATCTCATTTACAGGAGATAATCTGAAGATAATCTAAAATCCAGTTTCAAAGGCACAAATTGCATATTATATTAGGCTGGAGGGGATAAAGTAAAACTTAGTTAAATTATAAAAATTGAGGCGATGAAATAATATCTGAAGTTTATGATAAATTAGCATTTGAAATGATAAGAAAAGCTTCTATGTTACTCATTTTACACACACACTTTTTGTAATTTCCACTAATTATAATAATATTTTTTTATAAAGCATAATTTTTCACCTAAAAATATTAACAAGCATGTCAAAAAATATGTTTTTAAGATGGATTTCTATATTTTATGGTTGATTTTGAAGATTAAGGCTTTTAATTTTGTTTTTTAAAAGTCCCAAACATATTTTCTATATGTTTTTCTGTATCGTTTGAGTGACAAAAGACCAAATGTAAGAATCAGGGAAGGCACAGCTGACTGATTAACTGTCCGACACACTAATAGGATTTACTCAGACTGGAAGGGATATAAATAAAGAGGCTCCAACACCGGTCAGTCCAGTTATACTAGCAATATAACAATATAAAAGACATTAAATTAATGCACCATGAAATGATTCCACATCTAAGCCAATCAAATTATCATATATATATCGTTTTTGCTTTTTCACAATAAAACAAAACATTTTGAGCTATTTTTTAATATAATAATTTAAAATATGAATGATTAGTTGGAGTTGGTTTAGTTTGTTCAGGAAGGAACACAAATATCTCGATAATATTGCGACAAAAGAAAGTCTTTGCATTATGAGGAAGAGTTAAATAAGCTCAGAAATCATTTAGCAAAGGTGCTGCTGTATAAACAACATTTGATTGATTTAAATGTAGAATGAATTCATATCCAAAATCAGGGATAAGGGTGTTGTGAAATTCACACACACACACACGCACACACACACACACACACGCCTCCATTGATCCTCTGTTGTTGGCAGGTGGTGTGAGAACCGAAAGCAGCAGGGGAGGATCTTTGTCCGCAGAAAAGCACGTGTGTCGTTTGCTCCTGTGAATTTTTTCATTCTTATTACTCTTATAGGAGAAGAAGGGTCTATATGTTTATCTGAAGATGAGAATTCAACTCTTACATCTGATGTAAGGGTTGTAAAGACAAAATAAATAGCAGGAAAAATATGGGGATTAATTCTGAGCTCGCTTTGAAATCTGCTCACTGACTCAACTGTTGATCGCCACCACTTACATTCAGGTAATAACGTACTTTATACAGTAGATTGTCTGTATTATAACTGTTTTATTTAATATAATAAACCAATGTATAAACTATACATTTGAAGAAATTAGCTTAGCAAGTCACACAGGGTTGAAAAATCTAATTTTAGCTGTTGTAATCTGGGCAGAGGAGGATTTGAACGCTGAACTAGCAACGTGAGCTAATAGGACTATCTATACACACAGACTGCTTTTACTGACTGCCTATTCATCTTACAATATTAGGTGTATTAAAAAGTCAAGATTCAGGATTCTAGATGGTGTATTTGTCATATGCACATTAACAATTACAGCAGCAAGTCATTGGCAATGAAATTCTTAAGTCCCATGCTCCTCTCAACAATGTGATATAGAAGAAAAAAATGTAGAGTAGAAACACACAAGTGAAGAGAGCAACACCTGAGACACAAATAAACACAACAGTAGTGCAAGGACACAGTGCAGATAAAAAGTGTAGAGATAAGGTGCACCATATAAATATAAAGTAATATGCAAAATAAAGTTAAATAGACAAAATAGAATACTGTACATGTACAAAAATAATAAATGTAGTTCTTCTTACAATATTAAAACAACAAATATTCAAACTTTTGTGATTTCATATGTAATTTTCAAAGGGAAACTTGGCCGAGTAGTAAGGACAGGTAGTTATAGACAGGCCAACTGTTCGAATATGTATAAAAAGGAAAAAATTTTTAAAATATTTTTAACTCTGGCTTTATCCAACATCTAGATTTTTAGATTGTTAGGAGATGGACATTCACACATAATTAGTGTATTGTTGCCAAATTTTCATATTTATTCAAACACATTCTCCCAATCTGGGTAATGGGCATGCTGGCTAGTTAGTTATTTTTTCCATAAAACCCCAAATTAACACCTACTATATACACATAGTAAATGAGGAGATTTTACAATTATTAATGTAAAATGTAAGGAAAGGCAAGGCAAGTTTATTTCTATAGCTCAATTCAGACACAAGGCCATTCAAAGTTCTTCACAGGGGCATAAAATACATCAAAATTAGACATTAGAAATTGCATTTAAGAGATAGTAAAAAGAAAATACATCAAAATTCAAGATTAGACATTAAACATTTAGAGAGCGATGTAGAACGGCTGCAATGAAAATTACGTGACTGACAAGATAGTTATTTTCTATATATAGCCTATTTACTCTTTCATAGTTTAAAACTAATTTAAAGATATAGATTCAAATATGTTGGAGCCCCTTGTCTTATGGTTGTGGTTGCTAGGGTGTGGTAGCAACAGTCGACACAAAGCACTATCAGCCGTTTATCTCTAGACTACATCCATCCTTTGTCAGTCCAGAACAGAGGCACCCTAACTAACTAATTTACTAACTAACTTACTAACTGTGCTCTCTGACACATTGGGTGAAACAGAGGCCTTTTAGAGAACACATTGACCAATTAGAACAATACGGAGAATTTCTTTTTTTAAAGATTAATTTTATGGCATTTTTTCTTTATTGGACAGTTTGTAGAGACAGAGATGAAATGGGGCAGAGAGGGGAATGACATGCAGAGAACGACCCGGGCTGGATTATAACCCGGGTCTGCTGTGAAGAAGACTGAACCTTTACAACACAATCCCCCTCCCCCTCCCCTGAATTGAGCATTTTGACCCACCAAACACACTAGTCATTAAAAACCTGAACAAACATGTACAAACACACTGCAGTAATTATCTGAAATGGGGAATCATCATTATAGTTGCACCTGCTATGCTTAGCGGCATGTTCAGACAAGTCCACAGCTTCACTCAATATTCCCCCATTAAAGGTGGAGGCAACAATTCTGAAGAAAGCTTGTTGTCAAAATCACTTTTGTCAACATTACAGATGCAGGTTAGAATACGGCCCATGGTCACTCTCTTCATGTGACCATGGGTCTCTCTACCTCATTTCATATCTGTCTCTCCAAGCTGTCAAATAAAGCATGAAAGAAATGCCAAAAAAAATCATCTTAAAAAAAATTTAAATAAGAAAAATCTGTTGTTAAAATCAGGCAAAACATTCTCCATAATCGCTGACTCCACCTTTAATTTCGTATATTTCTCTGACTGAGTTGATCCAACCAAACTGTCTCATTTCTCTTCAGGGTGATGGAAGGAGAGGAGCAGGTACCTGTTGGAGGGAGGGGACTGATGGCCAGGTGAGTCTAAAGTCAAGTCAACTTTATTGTCAGTTTCTCTAAAAAATATGTGCCATACATACAGAGAAATCAAAATTACGTTTCTCTCCGACCCACAGTGCAGTCAGTACAAAAGGATAAAATAAGATGCTTTGTAATGACAATAAAAACATTCTAGCTAGTGCAAAAACAAGGCAAAACAAAACAGTACAGTAACATAGAAATTGAAAATGCGCAATATGAGGAAGAAAATCTTTTACAATATGTGCAATAAACAGTAAACTAAAAATTTAACAATATAAGCGGATAAGAATGTGCAGACCGAGTATAAATATTGAATGTGAAAAGCACAGATTTTAGTCTCGCTAATGGTTAAGTGATTTACATGTGTAAGTTTAATGTCCACCTTTTACTATCCAGCACGTGTATCTTCTGATAGAATAATTATGTTATTTTAATCTCTTCCTCGCAGGCTGTCGAACATGCTGCAGTTTGGGAAGGGCAGCAGTGTCGGCCCTGCAGAGAACACAGGAGGCCAGACCAGGTGAGATGTGCACACTGGTGGTTGGTGGCCATTTTTGTTTTATGTAGACAGTTTTGTAGAGACAGAGATGGAATGGGGGCAGAGAGGGGAATGACATGCAGAGAACGACCCGGGCTGGATTGTAACCCGGGTCTGCTTTAAATTGGTTGGTGCCTCAAGTTTCGTTATTAATTTGTTTGTTTTGCTCCTTTTCCAGTGTCGCTCTGGTTCCTCTGGCTGCACAAAACACGAACAACAGCAACAATAAAGAGTAAGATCTCACACGCGCACACACACACACACACACACACACACACACACACACACACACACACACACACACACACACACACACACACACACACACACACACACACACACACACACACACACACACAAACACAAACACGATTCAATTAAATTCCAATAAATCTACATATTTTGGCACATCAAAGTGTTACTTTATTAAATACATGCATTGTAAATTGTACTATTCTAAGTGTCCATGCAATTTTGTGTTGTGAATGTGCTCAAAGAATGCATAAAATTAAAGCATCCAGTAAAAGTACTTTACTATGTCACAGTGCCCCCTATAGTCTCCCTACCACTATTGTATGAGCGAAGGATTTAACATCATTACCTCATCATTAATTATTATTTATGGATTTTTTCACAGCAAAAAAGACGAGAAGAAAGACGAGAAGAAGGATCCGCCGCCGCCGTAAGTGCCACACACTGGTTTCTATGGCTACAATTTCCTATCAAATAAGAATATTTAGTGTTTTTTTTATCATTACACACATTTCCTCAAATTCTGCTGACAAATTTGGTATATTTAGGGAACTTTGAAATATCCACTGATGCAGATCTCATAGCGTTGGGATTTCTCCAATTACAGATAACAATAAAATCACTTTATTTATCTATGAACTTTTTTTAATACTATGTCTCAGCCCCCCACCAAAAAAAGATGAGAAAAAGGATGACAAGAAAGATGAAAAACCGTAAGTACCACTATCTATCTATCTATCTATCCGTCCGTCCGTCCGTACGTTCATCCGTCCGTCCGTCTGTCTGTCCATCCCTACCCAACCAACCTAGTTGATAAATGCAAAAATTCCAATGCAAATCTGTCAATTTGTGACTCTAAAATAACTCAAACTCTTTCCTCAACTAGATAGGCCTAATGTAAAGACAGCCGTTTCCATCACAAGTTCCTTTTAGTACCGTATTTTGAGCATAATTATGATTTCTGTATAAAATAAACTTTTTTCTCATTCAGAAAGGAGGTGTGGATTATGGACCCTGCCACAGATATGTACTATTACTGGCTCACCTTCATATCCATCCCCGTATTCTACAACCTGATGTTGCTGCCGGCAAGGTCTGAATCAATGGCATTTTGTATTTATATACAGCTCTGGAAAATATTAAGAGACCTTTTCAAATGTTCCGTGTCTATCGATTTACTATTTATAGGCAAATGTTTGAGTAGAATGAACATTTAGATTTTATAATATAAAGTTTAACTACTGACAACATTTCTAACAAATTCACAATACATTTTTTGTCATTAAGAGCATTTTCAAGATGAAGATTGAAGAAAAATCCAGACTAGTCTCTTAATTTTTTACGGAGCAGTATATATATTTATTTTATCAAGATTATTTCTTGGCCTTTTTTATGCTTTTTTAGACAGTTTTGTAGAGACATAGATGAAATGGGTTAGAGAGGGGAATGACCCGGGCTGGATTCTAACCCGGGTCTGCTGTGAAGAGGACTGAGACTCTATGGGGGGAGGGGGGGGGGGCTCTAACCACTACACCACGAATGTACACCACCTGTATTTATGTATTTTGTCATGATTATTTTTTTTTCTCTGCAGGGCTTGTTTCCACGAACTGCAGTCTAGATATATCAAATTCTGGCTGGTGTTGGATTACGGTTCAGATTTCTTCTACTTGGTCGACACCTTTGTGAGAGCCCGGACAGGTCAGTGAATGCAACTTTGCTGCAGTGGTGTAGTGTGTTCACAGAATCTGTAAGAAAATTGTCTATTGCATTCCCAGTGGATCCTGCCATTCACTCACAGTTTTGTCTCTAATTTTTTTTTCTGGATTTCTATCAAAATTCTCATAAGACCTATCTTAAAATCATTTACAAAAATGTTTTAAGGAAATATATTTTTTAAACGCCACCAAAAGCACCCTTATTATTATTATTATTATTATTATTATTATTATTATTATTATTATTATTAGTACTGTTTTTAGAAGGCATTAAGCTTATCTTACTTTATATTAAGTCCTATAAGCCAAAACTGCATAAATACACTGGTTTTAATACAGTTGAAAAAAGGCCCCTTCTCCAACCCCCGTCTCTGTGCACACCATTGCTATACCTGAACGTGTGCCTAATGTTGTGATAACTGGAAACTTTGGGGTGTTTGATTATAACTAACTAACACCATATTCTCTTATATCCACAGGTTTTCTGGAGCAGGGACTTCTTGTGAAGGATGAAAAGGTTCTGAGAGAACGATACACTAAGACGCGTACGTTTAAATGTGACGTGATATCCTCGCTTCCAACCGATCTTATTTTCCTTTATCTCGGAATCAACAATGCGGAGTGGAGGTACAACCGACTCTTCAAGGTAGCCCGACTATTTGAATTTTTCAACCGAACCGAAACTCGAACCAACTACCCAAACATCTTTCGAATCGGCAATCTCGTACTTTACATCATAATGTTCATCCACTGGAACGCTTGCCTGTACTTTGCCTTTTCCAGGTGGCTCGGTTTCGACTCGGACAGCTGGGTTTATCCACTGTCAAAGAACGCAGAATTTAAAACCTTGCGCCGGCAATACTGCTACTGCCTTTACTGGTCCACTCTCACTTTAACCACGATCGGAGAGACGCCACCCCCAGTGCGAGACATTGAATACTTTTTCGTGGTGGCGGATTTCCTCACGGGCGTTTTGATTTTTGCTACAATTGTCGGAAACGTCGGTGCCATGATTTCCAACATGGGTGCCGCACGCGTAGAATTTCAGTCTAAAATTGACTCCATCAAGCAGTACATGGTGTATCGAAGTGTCACCAAAGACTTGGAGGTGAGGGTCGTGAAGTGGTTCGACTATCTGTGGACAGAGGAGAAAACCTGCGATGAAAAAATAGTGCTTAAGAACTTACCGGACAAGTTAAAGGCCGAGATAGCCATCAACGTGCATCTCGAGACCTTGAGAAAAGTGCGAATTTTTCAAGACTGTGAAGCCGGTTTGCTTGTGGAGTTGGTGCTTAAGCTTCAACCTCAAGTTTTTAGTCCCGGCGATTACATCTGTAAGAAAGGCGACATCGGCAGAGAAATGTACATCATCAAAGGGGGCAAGCTAGCCGTAGTAGCAGACGACGGGGTGACGCAATTTGTTGTGCTTGGCGATGGGGCGTACTTTGGGGAAATCAGCATTCTCGGTATCAAGGGCAGTAAGGCCGGTAACCGAAGAACCGCAAACATTCGAAGTGTGGGCTACTCCGATCTGTTTGCCCTGTCCAAAGATGATCTCATGGAAGCGCTAACTGAGTACCCCGACGCAAAATATATACTCGAGGAAAAGGGGAGAGCCATCCTTCTGAAAGACAACCTTATAGATATGTCGCTGGCTGATATTGTAGACGCGAAAGACCTTGAGAATAGACTAAACCAAGTCGAGACCAGTACAGATATCATGGCGGCGAAATTTCGAAAGATGACGGACCACTATGATTCGTCCCAACGTAAAATCCAGCAACGGCTCACCAATATTAAGAACCAAGTGCGAACGCTCAGATGAGTAAAGCTGGGTATTTGGACTTTTGCTACTGCAAGAATGAATGAGGGAATATTAGGGGCGCAGCAGACCCGGGTTCAAGTCCGGCCCGGATTGTTCTCTGCATGTCATTCCCCTCTCTGCCCCATTTCATCTCGTCTCATTCAAATCTGTCTATTATACTTGTCCTTTAATTTACATAATAATTTTCTGTATTTTCTACTTATATAATAGCTGTGTGTGTGATGCAGTTGGAAATTGGTTTTAAACTGAAAAGTACAGAGTAACAAAAAATGTATTATGTATACATTTATTTTTAGTTAACCAAGTTAATCAAAAGAATGCTAGCCCTTTGCATTTTTGTGATCAATTACAACATATTTATTTAGAGTAATCTGGAAAATTACCATAAAATGTCTCTTATGTCAAAAAGTATACTGTATGTATGTCACTGAACAAAACATTTATTATTTCATTTAACCTTTATGTATGCACTTTCATTTTGATTTGTGATATTTGTAGAACAGTTTTAAAAGCAACACTTTTACCAGAAAATGTTTCATGATCTGTTTTTCAAGAACCGTTTAAAATAAACTGAATTGAAGTCCCAGTTATGTCATTACTAAACATGCTGAAGAAGACATATTATTCACCATATTATTGTAATCAATTAAGGTTTGATGTGCACACCACCCTACACCCATCTCTGCTGATAACAGACACCTCGTCAGTGACCAATATTTATTAAAATTCATGGAAATATCCTATTTTAAAGTCATACTAGTTTTCAGTGTTCCCACATCAAGTGATAATATAAGTTGATTTACTTTATTAGACATTGAAAGTTACCACACTTCTGAGGGGGTCAGAGCGCAGGGTCAGCCATAGTACAGCACCCCTGGAGCAGTTTGGGGTTAAGTGTCTTGCTCAAGGACACAATGGTAGAGACGGTGGGCACTGTAGATGTTATAGCAGCCGCCACTAGTTTTACTACTAACACCCTCCTGTCCGGTGCCAGGGATCCAACCAGAGACCTCATGGTCACTGGAAGGAGGAACCAGAGACCTCATGGTTACTGGGAGGAGGAACCAGAGACCTCATGGTTACTAGTTGTTACGGTTAGTTTTTCCTCTAGGCCGTCCTACCACCCAATATAGCAACATGTATTAGATGGATTGTGTATACAGGTCAAGAATCCCACTTAACTCAATAACTTTGATGATATACTTTTTACTAAACCTTGTCTGTTTGCATCTGTATATCTCTCTTAAACAATACAAATATGTAATATATATAAATGTATTTATGCACAGTTAGATATGTTGGGTAGCCATTATTGTAACACCAAATATACCTGTGGAGCCAAATCAAGGATTATATAAAAGACAATCGAAACAAGTTGGAAAAAAGCAGTCATCTTTATTTAGCATGTTTTCACAAGACTGAATACTTTTAGCCTTTCATCGGTTTGTATATCTTTGTTGAATGTAACCGTGGAGTCAAACAAATTGATGAAAAAACCACTTCCCTTTTCCCAGATCAAGGTTAACGTTCATATATTTTACGTTCAAAGGGCTTTAGAGCCAATTCACATGTCCAGGTGAGCAGCTTCGTCAGCGTTACAAAACAGAAGTACAGAGAAATGTTGAAACAGCTGAAAATGAGACCCTAGCGCCATTGCTATTGAAAGTGATCCTTAACCTTTGTTTAAAAGGTGCAGTGTGTAATATCAGAGTATTGAGGGGCATTTATTGGTGCGATTCCAAATTGTTACTCTTCTATTTTGGAGAATTTACAGAAGCTACAGTGGCTTTCTAGGACAAGAAGCTAGTTACTAAAGATGGCATCATCCACCAATACCTCAAGTCTTTCCACAATTTTGTTTCAGTGATGAAGTGAAGATGCATTTAGTTATTTGTTCTATAGTACTTCTTCTTGGTCTTCCAACAGGTGCATTTCCCCAGGACGCCCACTATATATAAAATGTGTAAGACCATTAAGTTTGTCCATTCTGTGCTACTGTAGAAACATGGCAGTCCTATGTAGATATAAAAGGCTCATTCCAAGGAAATATATTTATAAATATATTTTTTTAAATTTTCAAACGATTATACACTAATTAATGTTAATGCACATTATATTCCATTTCTGAAAAATGGCAATAAATTCTACACACTGCACCTTTAAACCTCAAACAGAGTTCCAAGTGGTCGAGGTTCACTGCAGTAAAACAATGCCAGCTCGGTTGTTAATCGCACAATTGTACTGAATGCTGTAATAATGACTTTTCCAACACAGTCGAGTGTTCGTTCGTACACATTTTCAGGCACTCTTTGAACGGTCCAAAGTGGCTCCAACAAATAAATGAATGAAGTCTTAAAAAAAGCAAAAAAGAAATGTATTTTTGAACATAATTTTTTGCCCTCTGTCTGGCTAGAACCGTGAAAATGAGAAAGCAAAAGTTATGGAACAGTAAAAAAAAATCCTTGTATCGTTCTATTTGATTATTCCGTTTCAAGACCAAAATCAGAAAACTGAATAAACTAATAAATATCTTGGGGACAAAAAGTCAAGCAGACTAATGCGAGTGGCTGTAATGCATGGTGTAAACATGCATTACATTTTGATGATCAGAGTCTTACATAGCCTTCGAGTTACCAGACTTACCATATAGTAACTGGATGTGCACAGTACAATGGGCTGTTAAGGGGGACATTCAAGGATCTGTCCATTTCGTTTTCACTTTTAAATATAAGGGTTAATTTGTAGTTGTGTTTAAAAACCATTGGGGTTTCTTATGAATAATGATGCTTGCCTATGGGGGTTTCGGTTGTCAAGTTCAGGGTATGAGAAATCCGAAAAAATTACCCAGGTTGTTTTAGAATAAAAATAAAAAATTAAGCCAGTGAATTGAGTACGTGTGCAGATATTACTCAAGTCCTCAACGTGTATTACAGCCTATATTCAACAGAACAAAATACAGAAAGAAATACAAAAGATTTGCTTCGCGTTCTGTGGGGAGACGACTTCACAGTTGAGATTCCAATTATTGTTGTTGGTGAAGAAAAAAAAGTGCTATTAAAAGATGCTCCGAGGAACTTTCAATTTGTGTTGATTCTAGTGGCCCGTTTGGGCAAAAGCAGTAGTGTTTTTACTACGCCAGCTGTTGTTCCTGGGTGAACGTACCCATGACAAAGGCATTAAGAAAAACTATATAAAAATAGCATTCTTTGCATTGATGGTCTGGTTTGCTGTTACATGTAATTTATGATCAGAGGAAAAATTAGACAGTTTGAGAAATGTTTAAAAGTTCCTCGTAGCACCTTTAACCAACACTTTTTTACATAGACAGTGGTTACACCTGTTTAATTCACATTGAGGAATATTATTATCTATGTTACGAGTATGTAGGCCCAGGGAAAGTTTAGCTTAGCTTTGAATGGAAGCATGGGGGATGGGGCGATTATTTGATTTTTCAAAATGCTATTGTTCTTTTAAATGTTGCTTTTTCGCACTTCTTATAAGTAAGTCAGTGAGACCAGATACAACCACAACTTAAAGAGTATTAAGGCCGCTGTTATGCACTTGCGAAATTATGCTGAAATGTCGAGAATAAAGACTGCTGTAGAAAGTTGGAAAGATATTGACAGATTCAAACATCTGGGATCAATTACTCATAAGCGAAATGTTATTAAAACACAAAAAAATGCATCTTTGCTATGGCCATAAGACAGACAATGGGCTACAACAAATTTTGACTGAAAGCAGACGTCCTTTAAGCTCCACTAATAACAATGCTCTCTATGTGCGGCGGGCTGTGAGACGAGAGCACACGGACCGTCTACAAAGGGAAACACCTGAGAAGAAAATATTCAATACCTTCACTCCGAAACAGTGCAGTGCAGTTATTAGTGGATCTTAGAGGACGTCTGCTTTCAGTAATTCTCAGTTTCAGTTATTATGATAGCAAAGATGTATTGTTTGCGTTTTATTAAGTTATATTTAATCTTTATTCTGGACATTAAAAAAAAACAATGACATTCTTTTTAATTACAATATTTAAAAAAAAAAAAAATTATAATTATTATTATTAATTTTGGCCCCTATCCTCTTCCATACACTTGTCAAGAGTACAGTACATATTTTGCATTCAAATGACAGGTGTAACCACAGCAACAGACTTAGTTCCAAATTAACTATGGAAAACCAGGTACCAAAAGTTTGTCTTGTCTCAACAGTATTTCACATGAAATTACTAAGTAAATAGACAAAACTATCAAACTGAGAACTGTGTTGGCACGAAAAAGAGCTCTATGTCTGTATCGATGACTGGTCAAAATGTGCACAATATATGTTATGGTAGCTCCAACTGCACCGATATTATAAATACTGTTTTTATTTATTTAGAATTGTCAACACAGGAAGACATGGAAATAAAAATGCTTCAAAACAATCGTTGTGGCAACCTGCAGCCAAAAAAAAAAAAAAATTCTGAAAATGTCTAAGTGCACTTACACAGCTCTGACAAGATTTTAGTCTAGTGTATGTTCCGTCCCCTCCCCATCCAAAACATGGAAAAAAAAAATTATTTTATAATGTGCCATTTTGGACATAAATGACAGTAACTTTCTGAATGCTTACCTTTAGGAAAATGGACAAACAAAAACCGATGGTGGCTTGTGAGTGGAATGGTCAGCTCCTTCTACAATATCTGGTCGCTATGACTACTCTAAGCCAAAATTCTGATCAGGGCTATTTTAACATGTTTATATTATTAGTTTGTTCAATAAATGAGGTTTTTATATAGGAATTTCATCCATTCAGTATTGTCCCAAAATGTACAGTGTTAATATTACCCCCCCTCCCCCTATTTAGGGAAGCTATCACAACAGGCAGGCATGAAAAATAATAACCCATTTTAACCTTGAAATAAATAATAAGGAAAAGGATCTTCTTTATACATAGAAAAAAAAAGAAAAAAAATCCGGGGAAGCTGTGACATACACATTCACATAACGTGGATGTATTGGTGGGTTCTTATTTGATCTCTGTGCTTACTTACACTTGACTGATTTGGGACGTTGCAGGCACAGTAGAATAACTACTAGTACACTATTGGAACAATTTTTTCAGCCCGTTCATTATTTCTTTTTGCCTTTTTTTTATCCTGGAAACTGTAAAATACTCTGTCACCTTTTCACTGGCGTGTTCTGATAAAGGAAGGGCAGGCTAGGTTAGGGGTTTTGAGATGGGCTTTCTGAGTAGGAGTCCTTTCGCTGTGTGTGTGTTTCTGTGTGTGTGTGTGTGTTATGAGTAGTGGGGATCAGAGCATGCCAAACCCTTTGGCATAGGTAATGGCTTTCAGCAGTCTCTCCTTCAGCTTCTCCCTCGTGTTGTACTCGGGCAGCAGCAGCACGTTAAAGCAAGTGTGAGACGTTGGTAACCTGGAAAACAACAACATACAGATGTTAAGTTTTTAATCAGTTGTATAACCACTTTGTTTTAGGATTTTTCACAATATCAAAGAACATCATACAAAAACGTAAATATAATTTCACCCATGATTAAACAAGACGGAAATAAGATCAAAAGTGTTTGTGTGTGCACAGTTTGGAGATGGTAGGATCAATCGCAAAATTAAAAGTGAAAAATATGCCACACATAAGCAAACCACAGTGCTGTTTCAGTGTTTTTTTTACAGAAAATTGCAGCAAGCAGGTCAAAAAGATTCACTTTCTCATTTACTTGCACATTTTGAAAAAAAATAATAATAATAACCCTATTCTAAAACAGTTAGGTCTCTGTTGCATAACTGGTATAATCGGTGAGCTCACCTGTCTGTATCTGGGCCGTTCTTAGCTATGATCATCTTGAGTTTTCCCAGCCCTCCCACCGGCGCTCTGTCTGTGCCCGTGGTGAACTGCAGGAACAGGCGCTTCTGGTCCTCACCGAACGAGTGCAACGTCTCCCAGAACTCCCTGAGACGCAAACAAAACAAACATGGCGGAAGGTCAGAATGTTCTAACCACCAGGGTTTACTTAACTGTTGTCTTATCAACATTTTACACACACACACACACACACACACACACACACACACACACACACACACACACACACACACACACACACACACACACACACACACACACACACACACACACACAAAGTCCTTACTTGATGATTCTAGAATCTCTGTTGTAACCGCCGTCGTATTCTGTAGTTTCTTCAAGTGCTAGGAAGTCCAGGTTCTGCAGAATGTGACACGGACAAAAACAAGGATATGAAAAATTAAGCACTAAATAAAACTGAAAAAATGTATAACATTTATATTCTACATTTTCTTCTTCTATATTGCATTGTTGAGAGGAGCCTGGGACTTCAGAATTTCATTGCCAATGACTGCTGCTGAAATTGTTAATGTGCATATGACAAATAAACCATCTATTCAAATAGTAAACACTAAAGTCTTTTGACATAACTCTATATAGACGGTTTTATCCCTAATACTGACTGATGTTTAGGCAATCCACCTCCAAGCTATGTTGTCTTTTTGTCCTGTTTTTTTTGTTAGTGCATTGTGTCTATGTGTCTTTGTTTGACTGTAAAAAAGTAATAATAATTAAAATAAAGTAAACAAAAAAAATGCTCAAATCTCACCCTGCTTCCACAGATGAGCAGTTCGATCTCTTCCGGTCTGAAAAGGTATTTTAATGGCGACTCGTTCGTCACCATGTGGAAACCTCTCCTGAACGCTTTGAACTGCTTCTCCACACTCTTGTTCAGCATGTACTCTGCGTACTGGGCAACAAATTCCTGAACAACACACACATATACATTATGATTGTATGTACAAATCACTTCAACCTTTCAGGGGAACATACTCGAACCTACCCTGATATCCTGACCACAGTTTGTACATCGACAATTCAGGTGAATGGAATAGCAGTTTTCACAGCACTGAAAAAGCCAACAGCAACATGCCTTAGCAGTGACTAAAGCGGGCTTTCTTACTTACCATTACATATTTGATGTGTCGGGCCTCAGGGTATATATCCATTACCCACATTCACTTTTTGTGTCTTACCAAAAGATCTTCCAATACTAGTTTTTACAGATAACTTAAAGGATTACTTTCTTGACATTTCACAATTTTGTAGTTCAAATATTGCCTTCTTGCTAAACTTACACATCCTATACAGTCCTAAGGTTGGTCTGCTTTACTTTGAAGTCACACACAACCTGTTCAGCTGGATGTGAAATGGGTCAAATCTATGTGAAAATGTAATGTATTTTCAGATGTTTTATTGACCAAACTATAAATTATAACTTTAAATTAACCAAGTAAGTATCAACCCGGGCATAGACCTGCCAAAGCCATGTCAAAAACAGGACCCAAGAACCCATTACATTACTTTCTTAGGGCAAGATTTCAAGAATACGTTTTCAATACAGTTTAAAAATGGTTAATGTTTGCCTCACCTTTCTGTTTTCATTCGTGACTGGAATCTTGTCGCCGTTTTCCCTCAGATCGTACATGAGCGGGTTCCCGAACAGGTCGGTCTGTGAGATCTGGAACGTGATCATCATGTCCTCCTCTACGCTGCCCTCATAGTCCATCAGCTCGTTCAGACTCTGGTGCAAAACCTGCAAAACAGACAGGACAACAACGCAGATTTTTAAAGATTATTTTTTGGCATTTTTTTTTGATGCTTTATTAGACAGTTTTGGAGAGAGAGATGAAATGGGGCAGAGAGGGGAATGACATGCAGAGAACGACCCGGGCTGGATTCTAACCCGGGTCTGTTGCAAGGAGGGTTAGGGCAGATCACACACACACACAGAGTACGGATAGGTGAGACTGTGCGGAGATATTCACTGATTTTGACAAAAAGTGAGTATACTTAAATTTGACAACGGTGGTATTTTATAAAGGTAATTCTTATTTTTTTCCATAGGTATTTTATTTGAAAACATCATCAACAACAACATAAAAATAATCCCATTAATTGCCAACATCCAATCCATATTTTCCCACTTTTTCCCCCAAAAGAACAAAACAAAAATAAAAAATCCTCGTATTAATGGACAGAACAGACAAAAGGCGACAACAACTCAAACAAAACCAGGCAACACAAACAACATCTAAAAGGTTTTTTCTTACCGGGTTAGCGTCAGCCAGGTCCCTGAAAGTTCCCTTCTTGCCCATTAACTTCCTGTATACGACCATGGGAAAGTGGACGTCCAGGATACAGTTGTTGTAAATGGCCAAACCGAGCACAATGCCGATCAGCGTGTATTGGCCGTCATTCTCAAACGAAGACGCGTTGAACCAACACAGTTTGGTGCGCTCGTCGTATGTGAACATGCCTGCAGAAGGGAAAGGTGACGAGTTAATACACACACATATATACATATATCTGAAGACATCCGTTTCCCTTTTAACGAGTAACTTTTTATTTGCTTAATTTTACTGCCTTTAAAATGCAATTTGTTAACATCTGCCAGTTTTAGCTCTTTGTTTTTATATGCAATTTCAATATCTTATGCCTTCTTTTTTGTCACTTTTGAGTACTTTGCATTTCCTTTTTTCTTAATTGTGCTATATAAATAAACTATTGTTGTGCATTTTTTCTTACCGATATCTGGGTTGAAGATTTCCTCTACGACCAGTTGAAAGAATTCTTTGGAAACGCCTCCTTCATCGACTCCTTGCTCTCCTTCAAACTCCACATACAACTGCTTCTTCAAGTCTGCAGGATTCTCCATGGCGATCATTTCCAACTACACACACACACGGGAAATACATCAGTACAATAGCTGTGTACACTCACTCACTCACTCACTCTTGGGAATAGTTTTGTTAACAGCCAATGTGTCCTGGCCTAAACTGATATACTGATTACCAGACCATCATGATTTTTGCAGTTTTCCATATTGAAATGACCACACACACTTACCCTGACCAGAGCGTCGTCTATGATGTGGTCTCTCCGCACTTTGAGCCTCAGATAGGGGTTGAGCTGCTGGCCTTGCACTAGACTGTACAGCACGGTGATTCTCCGCTCGCTGTACATGCGGATGCGGTTGTCGTAGTAAAGACCCAAGTTCTTGGTGACCGGGTTTAGGATGAACGGACACGTCATGAAGGAGAATTTGTTTTCGGTTTCCACCTTAAAGAAAGTGTAGTCCTTGTCCATCTCCAGCACTTCGTTTAGCGGCTCGTTCACAAACTCCTCGAAGGGAATGAGCGGCCGCCGGCAGTCGTTCGTGCGGATGCCTAACTCTGTCTCCAGCGGGTCCACTCGCGGCCCTGTCAATTCCATTAAAAAGAAAAAGCTTTGTTAGCATGACCATTGTAGGAAATAGTTATTGCCAAAGTGTTACATATATCACAAAGAATAACAAATTTAAAAAAAATCAGAACACACACACACAGACACTATTTAGAGGTGAATCTAACAATAAATTCCACTTGCGGCCCTATCATTTCAAACCATTGTTATTAGACAGCTTTACTGAACCCAAGAAGGGCCATTTTTTTGGAGTTTACCACATACACAATCAGACAAACAACTTCCAAAATGTTACATGTCAAAAACACAAATAGAAAGAGGTCGCTGAAGGACAGCGAGGTAAAATTCAAATGGTAAAATAAATAGTGATAAAATAGATAATAAATAGACATTGTTACATGTATAATCATGTAAAGATACTGACAAAACAGTAATGGACTAATGTCATTTGAAATTACTACCGTCTCAGTTTACCATGACTATTGTAGAAGATAGTATTGCCAAAGCATTATTACATACAGCTCTGGAAAAAATGAAGAGACCAGTCTGGATTTTCCTTCAATCTTTGTCTCTACATTACATGGAAATGCTCTAAATGACAATATTTTATAGGGGAACTTGTTAGGAAATGTTGTCAGTAGTTCATAGTTTAAAACCAAAATGTTCATTCTACTCAAACATAAACCTATAAACGGTCAAACGAGAGACACTGAACATTTGGAGTGGTCTCTTAATTTTTTACAGGAGCTGTATATCACAAATATACGAACCTTTCTTGTTCCGCCTTTCTTCGCCTAGCAACTCTTGCAATGTGAGCTCACTGGATTCCGGAATGGGCTCTTCGTCCTCCTCCTCGTTGTGTTCCATGTCCAGGTCTCCTCCCAGAACGTTCGCCTGGTACACGATCTTCAAGCACTTTGTCGCCGCGACTACAGCGTCATCATCGTTGACTAGGTTACGGCTGTTGAACTCGTTGCTAATCACTTTGTACGTGATCAGTTGCTGGAACGTTTCGACCATACGTCTGATTTGTTCCGCGCCATAATTCGACCACAATCGCGCTAGTTTAGCCAGCGCCGGTAGCGGTAGCTTACTCATGGCCTTACAGAACTGCGGTAGCGCTATTTCTAAGTATTCTGGACTGTGTAAGTTGTTGTTTTCCATCACGATTACAAACAAATTCAGGTAATTCGGGTCTCGGGAATACACGTTGTGGTACGTCAAATCGCACTCTACATTAGGTGAGAGGTAGACCAATGCGTTAAGGAAGGCAGCTTCTATCTTCTCATTCGACAGCAGGCGCAAATAGACCCTCCGCACAGCTTCAATGTCCACCGACACCTCATCTGGGCCCAGTTTCTGGACATCGTTTTCCCCTGAAGAGCCCTCACCTAACCGACTAGAAGACGCTGGGCTATCTTCCTCCATAGCTGTGGCGGCTGCTTCTTTCTCGTCTTCGTCTTTGTCCTCATCTTTGCCTTGTAGGGACTTGAGCTCTTCTTTCGTGTGAGGTTTTGACCGGCGAAAGCTTTGCACCAAACCCTCCGCGCTCGAGAACACGCGGCCGATGACTCGGATCAGCGGAGAATAATCTTCCTTCTCTCCACAGATGTCCAGGATCTCGTACACTTTCTCCTCCGTCAGGTAATTCACTTCTAGATACAGAATCAAATAGAACATGGTTAAAAAAAAACACACACAATCTTGTTTTGTTATCATCTGTAATACCTCATGTGCCATGTATGTTTGGTCTTCTCTTTTCAAAAGGGGATCTGATTTCTCTGCATAACTTTATATGTAATTGTCAATTGTAAGTCCCTGAGAAACGCAATAATCAAAGTGGGGGGGGGAGAAAGCAAAATTATTATCTATATAAATGTAACAGTAAATTCTGCCCCTATTTCATTCATCCACAGTAGGGGTGTCGATCGAAATGACGTCACAATCTGGACCTTCAAAATATAAAGTGGAATAGTCCTCTATATACAGAATCAAATATCACATGGCGCTTAAAGAAACACAATCATAAACCTAGGGTACCCCAATGCAACTTCCATTCAAATGTTGGGTAAATTAGTCGCTACATGCATCCCTAGTATAAATAAATCAAACAGTATATTCTGCCCAAAAAATATGTGTCAGAATGACACAAACTCACCTTTGAAATTGTCCCGTACAGAGTGGCCATCTTTGTGGTTCATCTTACTGTTGCTACAGGCGGAGTTGCTATGTGAGCTACTCTCAAGGTATGTGGATGTCGTGCCCTTCTTGGAGGGGTGGGGGTCGCACAGTTTGGCGTTGACCTTGTACAGCTCCAGCGCTTTGACGGCCGCCGCATTGTTGTCCATGCGACTGAAACCGCCCGAGGACGCGCACCACGCATTGGGGCAGGACTCATTCCCACAGCCCTCCGTTAACTGGTGGTAGTAGCGCTCTATTAGATGCTTGGCAGCTGCTCGCTTCCTGCGGTGTTTTAGAATTATGGAGGAAAGGGTTATATTAGAATAGAAGGTGTGGTAAGAATTACATTTTTTAATCAGGTGGAGTTAGTGATTCTGGATAATTTTGGTGTCAACATCAATTTTTTTCATTATCAGTGAATATGTCTTTATATCCTCAAGATCTGCTACCTGTCCGTACTGTGAGTGCACTGGGGATTTGTTTTGATTTTAATTAATACACGGCCTAAGCTGTATGTGAAACGGCCATGTGGGGGACCAACGTAGCTAGAAACATGAGTTTACAGAGGCTGTGTATTAACACTGGATTTTGTTTTCAGCACACACACAGATGAGAGCAGAGTTGAGATATTCACAGCTTTTGAGGACAAGTAATTTTGACAACAAGCATTCTCCATAATCACTGAATGCACCTTTAAAAGCAGTTGGTGCCTGTTAGAACTTCAATTAATTGGACAACTCAAGGTAGTTTAATGAGTGCAGCAGAGTTGTTTGCATGAGTGTCAAAAATACATTGAATTGACCAAGAACTGTTATAAATGTACAAGTATTTTCAATAGAGAATGCCCATTCTTGTCTTGTATAGTTCTATCACTATGGTACATATCATAACATGATAAAGACAACCCCAATCAGCAAAGAAAGAGGTGGCTTAGAAGGGACAGTGTTAAAACATGCTCAGACCTGTGTATTTGAATAAAATTAGTTGGACTTACATTCGGCTTGCTTCTGGGTTTTCTATTTCAGACTCCTCGTATTCACTAATAATTGAACAACAAACAATACCGTTAAATTATAGATACTAGAGCAAAGGTCACGATTCTGCATTGACACAATCATTACAATATCTCCCCTGAGGACCCTAGCAATATGAATAATACAGATTTAGATTTTGAAATTCCGTTGGCATTTCAGGACGATCATAAAAATGACATGACGCTAGTGGTCAATAAAACAGCATTAAATACATCTGTGTCTTGCCATTAAGGTAAGCCTTGCAGTGATTGGGGCCAGAGTATACACATATCCATAGATAAATACTGAGTGTCAAATTTAAAGGTACAATTAAATCCACCACTGCAGCTTTATATTATAGGGGGTATGGATCTGGGCATCCTGATGACTGACGCTGATTTAGCAAGCTAACTAACATAGCAAAAACAAGCTAACCCGTTGAACCTATTTCAACAATATTTCATATGTAACTGACATGTCCAAAGTAGTAACAATAACAGTGTTCACTCAACCAGTCATTCATTTAACCCAGTCTTAATATATTGTAAAAACCAACAGGGCAATAGCATCAAAACGGCTACAAATAGCAGGTAGCTATCTTATCATCCAGCTTCCCCTAGCATCCCCGACTATTTCCTGACGGCGTCGCCCACCTAAACGCTCCTTCCGTGGGGCTAGTTTCGGCCTCACAGTCCTCCTGCTCGTCGGTATTCATACGCGACTTTCTCCGCAGTTTGTATTTTTTGTTATTCAGCTGCTGTCCGTGAACGTGTCAGGTCCTCCGGTAAACAACGACTATAAATCCCAACAGACGTGACGGTTTGCGGCGTAAACGGGCAGCGGCAACTGGCTCTCCGAGTCCAAAAACTTCATTCAAGGCCTTAGCACTGCGGGCTCTCTCCTCTGCCTGTGATTCGACGCCATCTTGAATTCACCATTAACACGCGGCCCACAATGCATTGCGCCTTCAGCTACAATACTACAAGGAATGGATCATAATAATAACGGACCTGGATTCATCCTATTTGTCATGATGATACACTGGAAATATTAAATGCTTATTATATAGATATACATTCTCTATCCAATAAAACGGGCTTGGCAATAAAAGTGGATTTGGATTGTGTGTATTTCTCATAGATACAAGAAGGCTATAGATAAGGTGTAATGTAAAACTAGAACTGCAAGCAGTTGTGAACGGGGGCCAAGCCTCCCACGCGACTCGGGATCGGGCGTCGTCGTCCGTGGCGCCGGCCCCTCGCTTCACGGAATCCGGGGATGTAAAGTTTTTGAACGTGGGATGTTCGGTTTGGGAGTTATAGACCAAAAGGCAAAAAAATCGCAGAGAAAGATGCTCAAGTGTGTTTTTGGCGCCCCTTTTTGTTTATGGAAATTTAAGGAAAAAGGAGAACCAACCTGAGAACCATAGGACAAACACATGTGTGAAGTTTGGTGTTAATAGGATTAATCGCTTTGGATTTAGGAGCAGTTTGGTACAAGGTAGCTAATGTGCAAATCTTTAAAGCGCTACCGTTTGGTCTTCCGATGGTCGTAGAAAAATTCTTTACACAACTTTTGCTCGTGGGAGTCGGTAGAGCATAATGCTTTTGGTTTCGTCCAAATCGGGAAAAAACTCTAGGAGGTGTGTGTTTTGGTGACTGACAGATTTTGCGATGTAGCGAAAAAAAAATCCCATACGCAAATGGGCGTGGCCTATCTGAAAAGATGCAGCTGACTTGTGGGCATCTCTGTGGATATAAAGTTTTTGACTGTGGGATGTTCGGTGTGGAAGTTATAGCCCCAAACGTGTTTTCTTTGCTTTTTGTGGTTTTGGCGCCCCCTATGGATGACATTCGCAAAACTACGTTAGATAGAAAGATTCAGCTCAATGTACCAAACAAGTGGATGTCAAGTTTTTGAATGTGCGATGTTCGGTTGGGGAGTTATGAGCAAAATGACATTGTCAACCTCTTCACTTTTTTGAATTTTCCCGTCAAATAGTTGGAAACAGGAAGTAAAAGTGCAAAACTAATTTGTTTAATAAGTCCGGCATACATAGGAATTTCTTGGCCATATTTTTGTTATAGACTCAGGTATGCCGCATGATAGTCTCCCTTGAGTTTCAAGAAAATCCCTTTTTTGGGGGGGGGGATTTGCACGAATCTTCTACCGTTTGGTCTTCCGATGGTCGTAGAAAAATTATTTGACCAACTTTTGCTCGTGGGAGTCGGTAGAGCATAATGCTTTTGGTTTCGTCCAAATCGGGCGAAAACTGTAGGAGGAGTATGTGTTGGTGACTGACACAGTTTTTGCGATGTAGCAAAAAATCTATATATACGCAAATGGGCGTGGCCTATCCCAAAAGATGCAGCTGACTTGTGGGCATCTGTGGATATAACGTTTTTGACTGTCGGACTTTCGGTGTGGAAGTTATAGCCCCAAACGTGTTTTTCTTTGTTGTAGCGCCACCTAGTGGTTGGCATGTCTGAATTTTTGTGTCTGCGTACCCGGCACGGACCTGGATAAGCCCGACAAGTGGCATGTCCAAACCCCGTATGGTTTGGGCTGCAGCACCACTTTTACGAGACTACGAGGCGCCAAATAATAATAATCCCAGCAAGATCAATAGGGTTCCATGCCCCGCCTTCTCGGGCTTGGCCCCCTAATAAACTGTGACACATGCCACTGTGATTTGCCTGTATTGTGTCGAAAAACCCAGAAAACAGCCAGCCTTCAAAGTTTTGAAATCAAATAAACAGGATACAGGATCCCCTTTTTCCTTATCCTGATCAGTTAGGCTTATGCAAACTGCCAAATTAAACTGTCCTCAACTTCCTACCTCTCTGTCATCAACCTAGGTCAACTGATCATGTGGAATCCAAAATAAAATCCAGTGGTTCAAATTCAAGTTTTAGTTCTTTTGCATTTTTCTCCAATACAAATTCACCATTGTCAGCAAATGCCACGCTTACATCAGCAGATCGGCTTGTGGCTTCTCATATATTACACAAAACTCTTCACAAAAACAAGAGCAGTATCACAATGAGACAATTGTACACAGGGCATATTGAAACTTGTCTTTTCACTTAACCCTTCCCCAAGTTTTCCACTTCGGAGGAAGTGGAAAATGGTAGATGAAATAGCAGCTACCACTAGTTTTACTACTAACACCCTCCTGTCCGGTGCCGGGGAACCAGCGATTCTTTCCTCTCTAGGCCATCCTACCACCCAATATTTATATGCTACATGCACAACTATAGTCATCGTGCAATTCAAAAAGACAGTGTTTTAAACTGGTCAATTGCTGTGATTATGCACTTGCTGATGTCACTTAGATGTTCATCAGTCTCACAATGCTTCACTCTGAGGCTGCAGAAAACCTGATGTGATTTTGGGATGAAGTCTATTGCTTGAACTGATGGCTGACTGTCTAAAACCTCATCAATTGTCACATACGCGTCAGTATAAACCTATACAGTCTCTGGTATAACTAAGCATGATGTCAAATCAAAAGTACATTTAAGGTCACCCAGAAATAGTGTTGTTGTTCCATAGTCTTTCCAGCAGAGAGCACTGCACTCTTTAACATATATATTGGTCACACTAAATGCTTTAAATAGCAAGTTAGTGATTGAACACATATGAGAATGGATCTATATATATTTAAAAATGTTATTACATTTTTTTACTCTTGGAAAATGGTTAGCAGAATGTAATTAATGTGCATAAATGGTCATACCTGCTTCCCCTTATATCTTACATTTTAGATTTTTTTATGTATTTCTTCTGTTTTCAATAAAAATAAATTATGTTTATAGGCCTACTTAATTTCCTTTATGTGTTATTGTTTGTCAGACTGTAAACGGTGGATATCAATTTCTCCTTACGATTAACTGTACATTTGGATGTTTAAATTGTAAATTGGAGAATCATTTTATGGGAAAAAAATAAAGCATAAGTATAAAAAATAAAACCAAAAATGTAATGGTTGAAATAGAAGAATGCTAGTGTATCTGACAGATTCAATTATGTAAATGTATACATTTGTGGACAACTAAAACCTTATGCCTGTTTGTGTTTTGCTCTGGCAACATTTCGTTGTTACCTGTCACATTGACAAAATAAAACTGAATTGAACAGAACTGAACTATTGCTGTCTGCATTAGAAGAAAACTAGTGTATTGCTGTCTGCCTGTCTGTCTGGCTTGTCTGCCTTGTCCCCCCAAGCTACCCTAGGCCTGGTAACATACCCTCCACTGGTGCCTGAAACAACATCCATCTGTTGGCGACTACACTTCGCTCGCTCCTCTAATTACAGAGCCGTGTGTCTGCAACTGATCCTGAGTCTGTAAAACACTGAGAGCTGATTGACCCGGCGGTAACCAAAACTGTCCAGTCATCCCACTCCTAGCCAACAACAGTTCATTCATTCAATGTGGAAGTAGGCCTACAAGAGCGAGTTATCTGTACTTTTCCCCCCTTTTTTCAATATAAAATATTTGATACTGAGAAGTACAAGAGCATGAGGGTTTACAGGTAAAGTTATTTACATCCATAACATGTCTACTTTCATACTTGTATTAAAAGGTCCAAGAAGTACTTTTAGGTGTTTATTTGACTAAACCTTGTCTGTTTGTGTCTGTATATTGCTGCTATATAACCATCTTTAACAGACATCACACATTTTTTTTTTCAATTCTCTGAACCAAACATCTCAACTTCTAAAGCACTTACAACTAAACTTTCCATAATCATTCTTAGCACTATTCTGAAGGTTATTACAGAAGGATTTGTTTGTGTTAACTTTAGCCTCAACAGTCAAATTGTTCTTCTGATGATCATAAAATACTTAAATGTGCAATGTTTCTCAGTCATTATACAGGATTCCCGTTCTTGCTGTTTCTTTCAGCCAATCAAACGCATGCAGGGATTTGCATCACTGACAAGTGTAGTCTCCCATGACTGGAACTGTGTATACAAAACCATTGGCATTGCAGGATTGTTGCAGATAATGCATGTTCCAATCTGCATACTTCCATGCTATTTAGTAGGGAAGAAAGATTTAGTATGTCCCAATACATGATGTCAAATGTAGAAAGCTAAAAAATATGTCCTACTACCATGGACGTATTACCGGGGCCTATTACATCTAGTCATAACATGTCCTTAAACATTTCCCAATAAAAAAAATAACGAAAAGACAAGAGAAAAGGTCCAATATGATTTTATTTGTTTCTATCTTTGATTAAATGTCAGAGGTGGATGAACTGATGGAAAGTTGACTGGTGGTAAAAGTTTGAGTGTTTGTACATCAAGATGAGATCCTATGGAATATTTAAGCCAACATCAAAAGTCATCTAAAGCCACAGAGCCCCATAAGAACTCGTATTTATCTTATTCTGAAATGCATGAACATCAGATAATTGTAGAATTAATCTGCCCTTTGTACACCTAACTACATCCATGATCAAAACACAAGAGTTAAAACCATTGAAAGTTTGCAAAGGCGAGACATTTTGACTTTAGCACTTTAAACATGATGAGATCCTAAAAAAAAAAAAAAAAAAAAAAAAAAAAGGATAAACTGCATTGCTTCTGATAAAGACTCTTTCAACTTTGGTATTGCATTTATACATTACAATATTCTGCAAAGAAACAAAATGTACAACTGCATAAATATAAAATTCTTCCACCATTGGGTTAATGGCTTCAACATTCAGAGTTACACCACAAATGATGTGATGAATCCAGGATAAAAAAAAAAGAAAAAAGAAAAAAAATCTTTAAAACTGGAGTTAGCACCGGCGCCCTCACAGCAGGTCTAACAGGCGGGACACAAAACTCTACATTCAAGGCAAAATCAAAAGTTTAAAAGGCATGAGACCAAGTAATAAAACCCCTTCACACAGTTAAGTGATTTTTAATAAAGCACAAAAAAAGAAGAAAAAAATAAAAAGGCAAAGTTAAAGATTCTCCCGTGATCCGACGTAAAAGACAAATAGAAAGAGGAAAGAAGTTCCCTGGAGTGCAGCCTTTTTTGTACCATGTCGAAACCATTTCTAAAATCATTTAAGTAAGTGGGAGTGTGTCTGTTTGTGATGGACACACACAAGCTTAGAAACTGCTAAAGCTATAGATGTGTAGGCATGAGGGGAGGGGGGATAGCGAAGTTTGGTTTTGAAAAGGACCAGATTTTTGCGACTACTGCACACTCCAAAAATATCTACTGAAACCACACGAAGGCAGCGATATGCAGAGGGGACAAAACACGGCTCGCTACGCGGGTCGAGAGATGGAATATTAACTTTACACTCATCGATGAACAATGTCCCATGGCTTGTGGAAAAGTTTATTTTTTTTTTACAGCAGAATAAATAGTTTAATCTTTATTACGCCCTATTGCTATTTTTCCTCTAAAAATTACATGTTTCTAAACGCTAGACAGAAGTGTAGAAGCTAGTGATGAAAGCAGACGGATTACACATCGGTCCCCTTACCTATCAGGTTTTTTTTTCGTTTTTTTCTTTTCCTTTCAATTTTAACTCATTTTCAAGACTAGTTGTGATTGACTTAACCGCTACAGCCTATAATAACCCCGTCTCTTATAATCTCCTACATTTAGATTGGTATTTTGTTTTAAGGGGGTTTCTGAGGGGGTCTTTAATGGGAAAGTGCTATGGTTAATATGGCGGTCATAAACTGTTGATTTGCAGCTTGATGTCAAAGCGTCCCTGGTAGCGGTCCTTGTCGCTGTAGCCGATGTTTTTGCCGTAGACTTTGCACTCGATGCGGATCTCCTGGTTGAGTGTGAGGTTGGTGAACTGCAGAGCCAACAGGGGCTGGAGGTATTGTGGGTGCAGCAGCTTGCCGTAGTAAGGGTAGTACTGCAGGGGGAAGCCATTGCCGATGCCAAAGTACTTCACCTCACCGATTTTACCGATATCCTCCTCTCTCTGGAAGGAGAAGAGAGAATATATATATATTTTTTTAAAGATGATTCTTTTGGCATTTTTTTAAGCTTTTATTGATAGTGCAGAGAGACTGAGATGAAATGAGGCAGAGAGGGGAATGGCATGCAGAGAACGACCCGGGCTGGATTCTAACCCGGGTCTGCTGTGAAGAGGACTGAGCCTCTATGGGGGGGCTCTAACCACTATACCAAGAGCACCCCCCTTGAATAGAGCAATATGTAGAAAAACTGTTTTGTGGAGTTGTGAACTACAAGTTTTTAAACTGGTAGAAAATATTTATTTTTTCCATATTTATTATTTTTGGTTACATTCAAGCCAACGCCAAACGAGTTGACACAAAGTTGATGAAGCCTATCAGCTCCAAAAACACTCTCTCTTTATTTCTCAGTATGGCAGCGTTTACAAACTGGTGTCACTGGTCTCTTGCTGGTAGCTCAACTTAATTCATATTTGCAAAGCGATTTAAGAATGTACACACACAAAACCAAAGAAGGGTTTACCTTGTTGGTGCAGAAGATTGGGACGACGTTGGGCTGCACTTTGTATTGAGCGTCTTCAGGAATACTGACATTGTTGGCTGGAGGCTGAAAACAGATGAAAAGTTAGGACAGGGATTCTCAAATGTTGGTATGTGTATGGTAAGGACACTGCAGGTGGTAAATGAGATTTTTGTATTCGTTTAAAAAGGTTAGTTTTAAAAAATAAGAGTTATGCATAATTACTAATATAACTACACTAGCATATGTTACATAAAAAGGCCCATGTCCAGGAAAAATTCAATCATAAGAATACATTTGTAACTTTTGCAATAATCAAGTCGTAATTGAGAATAAAAAATGGCAGCGTCCTCGTCATTCACTGTTTTGTCTCATCACAGAGTCGGGATGAAAACGATTTGCTGATTTACCAAAAGATTAAGCAAAATTAAAACTTAATTTCCATGGTTGATAAATTGCAGAAAAATACCTAAGAAATGTTTCAGTTGTTGATTCTACTGCTAAGAAAAAACCTGGACGTACAGCAGAAGGTTGTACCTCATGTAGCTGTACACCAAGTACAAAAGCAACCCCCTGCCCCCCAAACCGAAACACACACACACACACGCGCGTCTGTACTTACTTGTGGGCGGAAGTTGACGATTCTGTTGAGCTTGACGATCAGACAGGGCTTTCCCTCCTTGAAGCCAAAGTCGTTGTCCTCCAGACCGGAGCACGGGCCGAGCAGAGTGCGGGAGAAACGGCACGCCTTCCTGATGCCGACGTCACTCTCCAAGTCACCACGGTTCTTGTACTCTCCTGGCTCCTCTGTAGGGGGTCGAAAAGAAGGTTTAATTGGTTGGATTTAATACCATTGTTAAAATAATTGTATCGTTTTTAACACTTGTGTTTAAAACATTAAAGCTATAGTGAGTAACTTTTTCTTTTTAAATGAATATCGGGTACATTGAAGCCATCGCCAAATCAGTTAACAGACATAAAAGTTGAGTAAGGGTGTATTCACATCTTGTTTTTCGTGACACTCATGCACTTCCACCTTTCCATCTTTCAGACATATGAATACAGCAATCGCACTCGGCGACTAAACAAACGCTCCGAGACCCACTGAAGAGGTTCTCGATCGCTTCCACTCTGCTGCAGTTGTTTGTGGTGTGAATTTGCGGACTCGATCCGACCCAATTGCAGGAACATCGCCTTTTTTTTTTTTTTTTTTTAATAAATCGCCATCAGCTTCACATTATGGGAAAGTGTTGTTGTGCCATTGTTAGGAAGATTAGTTATGGTTTGACCGGGGAGCCCCGAGCGAAAATATTACATTTGATAATGACGCGTGCGGATCAGCGATCAGATGGAGAGGAGCGCTCCGTAGCCTACAGTGCCAACAGGTTCACGCTGCGCTTGCATGAAGTGTGTGTTTTCATTGTTCTTCCCAACGGGACCGCAATACTGTCCCCGTGTCAGTTTGGTGCTGAACTGCGCCAAACTGACACCCAGCTGATACACAGCTTAATCACTGTGTTTCAGTTTGCCTCTCCCCTCCTAGTCCCGCGTCCAGCAGCAAAAATACAGTAAAAAATATGTTTCACATTAGGCTAGAGCCACATAACGTGGCATTGTCATAGGGCTACATATTATAAACATATGAAACAACAATAATTTGATGTTTTTCCTCTTTATTTATAGGTTAGATGTAGGCATTTTTATTATTTTTAACCCCATATTATATCAATGATACATTCGCAGTTTTACTTGTTTGCTTCTCTCCACCCCAGAATGTCTGTCCAATGAATGAATGACCTTAGATCACGTGTGGTTTTGTTGAATGCTGGTTCACTTGCAAAAGGGACAATATGAAAGTGAACCACACCAAAAAAAAAAATCTAAATTCTATTTGGTCTGGACCAAAGCAAGTGAACTAACGGACTTTCCATGTGTGAATACACCCTAAGACTATCAGCCCCAGAAAACTCTCTCTGCGTTTCTCAGTATGGCAGCGTTTACAAACTGGTGTCGCCCCCCCTGGACAATGATGCAGGAGCTCAGAAAAATCCCCAAGAAAAGCCCAAGAAATCTTTCAGTTGTTGATTTTACTGCTAAGAAAAAACCTGAACGTACAGCAGAAGGCTTACTTCATGTAGATGTGCAGACAGTGTTGCTGTAATTACTCAGAAATACCTCATTTGGGACGACATAAGTTACGCATTATAGCTTTTAAACACGATTTTGCAGTTACTTTTGGGGTAGGAGGGTTAGGTTTGTTTAATTTTCTTCTCTTGAATTAATTTGTCGTTTTTGTTTTTCTGTTGGTGTGTTTTTAAATCTCTTTAAGGCACTTTGAGCTACTCTTCAGTATGAAAAGCGCGATACAAAAAATAAATAAAATTAAAAAAATTGATTTTACTTTTAGAAGGGCAGAACTTACCTCCACAGTCCTCAAACTTCATCTGGTCCTTCTGGTGCTTCTCGTCATACTTGGCGAGGAAATCCCTGATGGCCTTGGTGTAGGTCATGTAGGTCTCGGGGTCGTTCACGTTGAAAGCCACCTCAGACTTGTCCGATCGCGGAGTGTGTGAAAGGCCTAAAAGGAGACAGCAGCACATAATACACACTTATTATAAAAACAGAAACGCCACATTAAAAACACAGACGATAAGCCCCAATAAAGTCAGTCACTACAACCCCCAAGAACATTACAAAAGCCTTAGTGATCTTACTAACGTTTGAATCTGTCAACATCTTTCCAACTTTACTGCAGTGTTTATATGTTAAAGTTTATTCTCAAAATTGTATTTCAACTCTCTGTCTTTTTTTCTCAAAGTGCATAATATTTCTGAATTTTCTCTCTCCTGTCGCGCCAATACTCTTCCATACAGAGAAAATGATCCAGGATTGAGATATACAGTTTCTTCTGGTTTCAGCATTTGTGTCAAGATGCACGTGTGTAAAAAAATAGCTGATTAGGCTCAAATATTGCCCAGACCTGCAGATGTAACAGTCCTTAAAATATCCGAATTGTCCTTTTTAGCCCAATACCACTAGATTTTATTTATTTATTTATTTATTAACAAAAGGGTTTATTCATGCTTGTACAATTATATTATACCCAACAGCTTTTTCCATAACACTACAGTTTTTAAGAGCTCATTTTAACTACTGATCCATGCCATTTTAAATAGATTTAAACACCGTCTGTTTAGAAAAAGCTGTAACCTCAAAATCAGCTTAGTTAGCGCACAGATGTGGATATGCCTCCCGATTAACCTCTAGTGATTGACCCTGCGTTCTAATCCCCATACTTCCATGCTATTTAGTTTCCCAGAAAAAGATTTAGAATGTCCCAATACACGCATGTCAAAAGCAGTATGCCAAAAATAACCAGATGCCCAAAGACATCCAATTGCATTTTGAAGTGCAGAATGCAAAAACAGCACGCTCTAGTATATATAGTAGTATAGTAAAAAGTAGATGATTTGGGCTCAGTACTCTTCACAGCAGACCCGGGTTAGAATCCAGCCCGGGTCGTTCTCTGCATGTCATTCCCCTCTCTGCCCCATTTCATCTCTGTCTCTCTACAAAACTGTCTAATAAAGCATAAAAATGCCCAAAAAATAGACTAAATGTTTTATAAAATGCATATACAAGACATGTCTCTCCAAACTGTCTAAAACAGAAAAACAAAAATCCCCCCCCCCCCCCAAAAAACAAAACAAAAAAAAACACTTGTTAAAGAAAAAACTTCAGCCAAACAGTAGCTGGTAGTAGTAGACCATGTTCTACTGCACATGCTCAGTTTGCCCCAGTAAACCCCAGATGGTCTTCACCATGGAAACCAGGTCATGGTGTGTAAACAAGGATAAACTCACACAGAGACTGAGATATAGAGATATAGGAAGAGTCCCATTTCCATAACAATACACCACCATGTTTACTGTGGCCACAGGGAACAAACAAAACAAATAAAATACATAAAAGGCAGGACACTTTTATTTATGTAGTTTTTATTAGATCTGTAATGTCCTGTTAAATAATCAGTGACTTTGTGGCTCATATAATTTCTAAAAATTGTGTTTATTGTTGTATTAACAAATAAAAATTGGGTACAATTAAGTTAAAAGTTAATTATTGACCACGGATACAACAGTTGGGGAAACAAGCTCTCTAAAAAGGGAACATTTCGTAGCTGTTCTGGTGATATCATATTCCATAAATGTGCCGAATTCTTCATGAGAAAAGCTCAAGTTTATAACCCAACTACTGATGAATATAGAAGTGTCCAACTGGGCTTGAACACACCATTCAAATGGTAAAATAAAAAAAATTACAAAATTAGTTTAGAAAAATCAAAATCCATTTGTATATTTTTCTCCAAAGACAGATATGAAATCCGCCATCTTACCTAGTTTAGAACTCACAGAAATCATTCATATTACTAGTGTAACTTTAACAGAACATTTTAAAAACACTCAATCCGTCAATAAAAACAACTGTCCTGTCAGCAAGGACATTCAGAAGGCAGCGTCTTATCTAGTGAGTTAGGTAACAAAAAACTGAGGAACTTAAGCTTCCATTGGGTACATCATGACCCCTTTGGCTGCATTATCTATTTGACGGTTACCAAGCAGTGCCTTTATACTGTGTCAATAGTCGGACAGAGAGGGCACACATGTTACTACTGTTGTATCAATTTATCATGGTCTGATTATGAAAATAAATCAAAAGACATAATTGTTTTGGCGTTTTATTTTTTTTACAGTTTAAGAGATATAGTGGAAATTGGGAGAGAGGGAGATGACATGCAGAGAATGACCCGGGCCGGATTAGAACCAAATCTGCAGCTACAAGGACTGAGTCTTTATGGTAAACACTCTACTATCCACTACTACCCTGAGAGCTCCCTTGATTTTAAATATTACATTTAACAGAAGATAAATTATGTATGTTTGTTATCAATCAATAACAATTTGATAAAATTTCGAAATCAAAATCAAATCAGTTCTATTTGTATTGCCCAATATCACAAATAGACAGTCGCCTCAGTGGGTTTAACATTCCATACAGTATGACACCCTCTGCCCTTAGACCCTTAGCTCGACTGAGAAAAAAAAAACTTCCAATACATTTCGAAAGGGAATTAAAGTTTCTTCCACAACTGCCCTTAACTATTATTTTTTTAAATAATTTTTTGGGCATTTTCAAGCTTTAATGGATAGTACGGAGTTGAAATGGGGGGACAGAGAGAGAGAGAGAGAGAGAGAGAGGGGAGAGAGAGGGGGATGACCTGCAGTAAAGGTCCACGGGTCAGATTTGAACCCACGATCACTGCAACGAAGGCCAGAGCCAATATAGTACGCGCTCCATCCACTACGCCACCGGAGTACCCCAACCCCTAATTATTCTTACCAGGGGGTGCAATTCTGTCCTGCCATGTGGGTTTGTAGTTGCTCAGGGTCAGAAGCAAAGCCTGGATGGTTCCAATGAAGATCCCGGCAAGGCAGAGGTAGAATACGACATAGAAGGCCAGGATCTTGACTGTGGATAAAAGAAAAAAAAGTTTAGCATCTGGTAGTAGGCAAATAGAGTAGGTAAGCATGGATATCAGAAAAAATTCCCATAATCGATAACATTGTTGAATATTTTGATAGCGGTATCACTAGTTGCGATAGTTGAACAAATATTTAGATATACAATGTTAATGTCTTCCTGATTTGAGTTCATTGCCAACATAGAACCCAGATAGTAAGAATTCCAACATCTACTTGCCCCCTTACAACATTCTGTGGTAGGCTAAGTCTGATTGGCTTAATTGGCAACATGCAAAGCGGGGAATGCATGACACGTGGGATTGGCTACCATTTATTTAAGTTCAAGCTGTTTTTGCGATACTTGTACCTTGAATGTTTATGTCGCGATTCGCAATACGATACATTTTCAACATGTTGTCAGTCCCATCATACTTAACACATGCAAACATGTATATGGAGATAACTAGAAATAGATCATAACATCTTAAACTTTACTTTGCATGTATTAATTTACTTCTGCAAAGTTTGGTAAACAGCATATCAAAGATAAGACTGCTGACGCAATTAGAGGCTTTTAAAAGTCTTGTAAAAAGCTGGAGCTAACCAGTGAGTGTGTAGTTAAGGTGTGAAAAGTGATGTTGGCTTGTTCATGGACAAAAATCCCACTTATTGAGTGGTTGTAGGGCTCTGATGTTAAGGTGGGGGAAGGGACTGAGTGTGTGTGCTCAGTATGTGTATAGTAATTGTCACAATCACAGCTGTATGGCAGACTGGCGAAGAGAGTTGTGGTTGAGAAAAAAAAAGCGAGTATCCAAATCTCACGCCTAACATGACACCTCAGCCTGCGTGTTTGCTGGTAGGAGTGCGCAGGAGAGCGAGACAAAATGTAGCAGAAGGCTATTTTACGGTGTCACAAGGGCCGGGAAATCTTGAGACCATGAAACATGTCAACTGAGCTTTTAGCAAGATGAGTTTGGGCTATAATTGATTGACACTTAAAGTAAAAATATTCAAAAAAATACCACACAGAGGAGGAGAATTATGCTGTTGCTTGCTAAGGTGAAGTTTTAGGGTCGAAAGCATTAAAGAACGCAGCTAAAGCCTCCAAAAGTTTAATTCCCCGAGTGAGCAGGGTCCAGACTTAAATCCAATCTAATATTTGGCGCAAGAGTACACTCACTATTTTCATGTTACTTGAACAGAGCTAGAAAAGCTGCAGTGTACAGATGGGCAAAACCGATACAGATTCAAGGTTGCGACTGCTGCTCTTCTTGAATACTAACCTTCCTATGGGGGTAGAGAGAGTGCATACTTTTTTAATCAATTATTCTCGGCTTAACTTGCATCGATTTGTTCCAAAAAATCCATACTTTATACAGTTTGAATGTGTTTTGCCTTGTACAAGACTGTTAATTGCATTTAACAAGTCACTTATCTGCTTTTTTATTAGATCAAAAGGCTCTATAATGATTGCTTATGTTCCTGAATATAAAAAAAAAAGAACGATAAAATAGTCCACAAAACATCCTTCAAATCAGTCGGACATGAATTGCTCTTTCTTCAAGCTAGTCGGTCTGTTAGAAAGCATCCGTGTTAAGGAAGCTATTGTGTCTGCTGCATGGATGTGAGCTAATATACAAAGCCATGTATAGGACATAACAGTGGCAGCCATTGTCTCTTTTTTTCCACAGATTTGCAGCGAATTGGTGGCACAGTTATTATCATGCGGACGCAGGCTACAATTCTATTATCTGCAGAGTTAACCTTGTAGCCAGAGAGATACACATTCAAAGAGTATTTTTTGCTGCATCAGGCAATGTCAAGAAGGTCACCGCCACCATCGCTGCTACTGCGTGAGAGAGCCAATTAATATGTGACACACTATTATGTGAGCGCGTTTTTAGATGCAAGGACGTCTTGGGATCAAAGCTAGTGTGTGTCCCCCGGGCATCGTAAACCTGACATTCCTAGATATACAGGGTGTCTTATCTCCACCTCCACTGCAGATTGACACACACACACACACACACACACACACACACACACACACACACACACACACACACACACACACACACACACACACACACACACACACACACACACACACACACACACACACACACACACACACACACACACACACACACACACACACACACACACACACACACACACACACACACACACACACACACACACACACACACACACACACACACACACACACACACACACACACACACACACACACACACACCTTTTTTTTGCCCTTTCAAAAATCATATTTCTAGGTGTCAGCAATGGTGTGCACCGTCACACCCAGCCCCCAACCCAAAGTCCACAGCAACGCACGACATCATACATTTAGATCGGTTTGTTTTCTTCCAATTAAATCAAGAAAAATAGATTTTATAAAATATAAAATATATATAAAAAAATAAATACAATGAATTAAATCCATAAAAAAATGACAGTGACATTGGGGGGACTGAGATCTCATTCTCAGTATATCACATTTTGCTTAAATAACTGAATATGAGTAAATAGATATGTATATTACAAAACTGGGGCACACAATCTGCCCCTCAAATGCTATGTTCCCTTTTCCTCTCATTCCTGGCATCACTTCTTAGCTCAAGCCCCTTGCAAAAAAACAATGTCATTTATATATTACATAACAGGCTCTAATCCACTCCACATATTTGGAAAAATAATCTATACAACAACAAAACAGCCTCAGACCTATTAGAAAACTAATGGTAAGAATTTGTCGGGGTTGCAAACTTGCAAAGTTAATAGTGAAGGTGCATGGTCCCACTCCCATCCCAAGTATGTCATCACAACCTTCAAGCACAGCACTGCGCATGGCACATTCCCAAATGCATCAGCAAATTTTCTGGTGACCTCAGAAAAGGACAAACACACACACACACACACACACACCAGCTTGCTACAGCTCATCTCTGTATTCAAGCCACCTGCACAGACAATATGTCACTGACTGCAACTGTATTTTCACCCAGGTGTTTGTAACGTCTGGAGCTGAGGTGGGCCCCGTGTGAGTGTGTGTGTGACATTGAAATAAAGGACATGCGCACAGCCGCTTTTTGCCGGGAGAAACCAGAGAAGAAAGGTCGGGCGAGTTAATCAGTCGTATTGTTCGTTAGATTACACAGTGACATCTGATCACAGGAACCCGACACGAATCGATAGTCCTATCTCCCGTTTCCGAGCAAGGGCCCCCTATCACCTTGACTCACCTTGGAACATGATGCATTTTTAACCCTTCGACTGCCAAAACACCAAAACTTGACGTCTCCAGCCCCCCTCCTCTCCCCACCACTTCCAGCAACAATTGTAGCCAATGTACACGTTGAAACAATAGCTCTTCCGCCTATCTTTATGTACAATAAAACGACTCGGAAGTCCGCTATTTTATTACTAGTGCAAACACATACGATTAACGTGTTTTAACCATTACAGAGCCTTTCAAATTTGACACATTTAGAGTGGTGCGTTCCAGAGCCCATGTAAAAAGCAGGAACGCAAAAAAAGCATGTACAGCTGTATATTTTGTGTGATATTTTAGTTAGAACGACGCAGGTTTGAGTCGTGCCGAACGTTAGTGAATGCAGCAAAGTCAAATCTAACAGGTGGTATGAAACACGAGGCGAGTCAACCGGCAGGCAGGCAAGCAGGCGCGGTCACGCTCGTAGTGAAAGCCAGTGAGTGAGTGAGCGCGCGCCTACCGTTTCTCCACGAACCCCCGGGCCACCATACTTACACCAACTGCCTCCAGTGCGACCGAGAAACTCTCCCTTGTCGGAGTTCCACACCGCCTGCTTCCATCCACCTTCGTCTTTATTAGAAGGCATTTTGATTTCCGTTAATGAGCCTCGTAATTCAAAAAATAAAATGTCCTTCAATTAGTCGTTCTTTTCGGCGGACTCTCTTCACCCCCTTCTGTGTGGAAACCAAACACGTCCAGATCCAAGAGATCAGTCCCCGACGAGGCGCCCCCCAAATATAAAGCCGGTCCTCCTTTGCTCCGCCCGTAAACTCTCCACAAGTTACCTAGAAGGAGGGAGGGGGCCGCGAGGGGCCAATCAGCGTGCGAGGGGGCCGTGCGTGCGCAGTGACGTCACGAAGACGGACAGGCAGCCTATAGTGAGGCAGACTTTACATTAGCGCTCTATACATATCTTGGGGCTGAGCTCTGCAGATATGTCTGTATGAGAAGCAGGTAGAAAGTTATCCATTGTCCCCTGGCTTAGTGTGTGTGTGTGTGTGTGTGTGTGTGTGTGTGTGTGTGTGTGTGTGTGTGTGTGTGTGTGTGTGTGTGTGTGTGTGTGTGTGTGTGTGTGTGCACAGAACATCCTAAGTCACTACAAAAAGTTCATTTTAGGCCCCTATATGTTGGAGAAGGTTAACATCAAGGGGTGATATATCACATATTGATTTCAACAAATATTCAAATTTGCTCAAATAGTCTCCCCAAATATATTGACATAATAATATACACTACAGCAGGAAACCTGGCACAGTCATCTGAAATAATAATGAGCAAATTTAGGCTATTTCAAATCATAACTAAATTGAACATATTGCGGTTATTATTACCGATCTGAGTATTACTGCTTTATTTTTCTTTAAACTCTACCATTACCTGAGATAAAAAAAATTAACTTGGTAGAATATGTGTTTTCAATCCATCCATCCATCCATCCATCCATCCATCCATCCATCCATCCATCCATCCATCCCTCCATCCATCCCTCCCTCCCTCCATCCATCCATCCATCCATACATCCATCCATACATCCATCTATCTATAGGCAGTTTTTCCCCCAATTCAGACTACATCGTTACAGCATTGGTTCACTTAAATACATTATCAGAGCCATGTCACAGTCAGTGCTAAGGGGCTGGCCCAAAGAATGGCGCCACAAGCTATTGAGTGGTTTGGTGCCTTGCCTATTTCTTCTTCATTGGTGCCCAGTAGGTGAAGTGGCAGCTCTCCAAATATCACTTCACACTCACAACATAGTGACTCGTCCAAACTAGAGCCAAGTACACACACACACTCAGATACTGTTCACTTACCACCTGAGCCACGGTCGCTGTATGTTACAAATTATATATAAATATAAAATATCTATCTATCTATCTATCTATCTATCTATCTATCTATCTATCTATCTATCTATCTATCTATCTATCTATCTATCTATCTATCTATCTATCTATCTATCTATCTATCTATCTATCTATCTATCTACTGTATAGTGAACATGGCATGAGTCTCCAACATACTATTTCAGATATCCGTTTAGCCATTTGTCATGAGCGGTAACAGCAGTTAAGTTAAGTGTCACCAGCATTTCTGAGATATTCCACATACATCTCATGAATGGTCTGCAAAGTGTCACACACAACAGAGGGGACAGTAAGCATTGGGATACTCTTCCAGGGGTGTCTGTCTGTCTGTCTGTCTGTCTGTCTGTCTATCTGTCTATCTATCTATCTATCTATCTATCTATCTATCTATCTATCTATCTATCTATCTATCTATCTATCTATCTATCTATCGTTCATTTTCAACTCCATTGCTTTACCACTTAAGCTGTATGCTGGGTTTTGGAATTCAGTCAAGATTTTTTATCCATATCTTACATACTTAAGTAGATTATTCGTTGATACGCGTTGACGTCAACGATTAAAAGAACCATTGAGGGGCTGCCTTCCACTAAAGGACGGGGCCGCGCTCCTCCCCCAAGAGATTGGTGAAAGTCCAGAATGATCTGTGAGAAATGAAACCAATGTAGCTACTGTAAAACGGTATTTGGGACAGCCATAATAAACTAAATGTCAGCCAAACTAAACATTAAAAAGAGAAAAACAAGAACAAAACAGGGAAGTTAAGGGTAATATTTGTTTAGGATTTAGGCGAGTTTCAACAGGAACATTTGAATGAATAAACCTAACCCTAACCCAACCCTTTTATATATTATCTATGGTTTTTATTCAAGTTTGGTTTGGAAGTTTTGATTGTCCATTCATATATAATTTCCCAGCAGTAATATGCTCAAATATGTATCAAAGTGCTTGTAGCTAAAGACCTCTAAGTCTTACTAAACGCCAGCGATCAAAACAAAACCGGATTACATTTTGAGCCAACCTGAAATTTTTGAATGAAGTCGGCACGGCAGGTCTTTGAAAACAGTCATTACAACACTCAACAATACATGTTATTTCATCCACTTCCCTTTACGGATTGGGATGCCTTTTAGCTGACGCCTGATAGGCTCACACTGGTATCCGTTCCCAGTTTAACTAAGTGGGTGTGCTGTGTTGTTGTGTGCAGCAGCAGCGGACACACACACACACACACACACACACACACACACACACACACACACACACACACACACACACACACACACACACACACACACACACACACACACACACACACACACACACACACACACACACACACACACACACACACACACACACACACACACACACACACACACACACACACAGAGGGATAATAAGCTCTAGTTACACAGCATTGCCAAGTGTACACATAGTTGAAGCTGTATCTATATCCTGCCTTCTACATCCCCATAACCCCTCTCTAAAGCTCCAAGGGCATTTCTGCTCCTGGCGCCAAGACCCACATGATGACCCAATTTTCTATCCAATAAGAGGCTTTTAATTTAAACTGTGTGTTGCCCTCTACAAAGTGACTGCACCTTCTGAATGAAAATATTAGGAAAACCCAATATTTCAAGGGAACTTTCTTCACAAGATTTTTCAATTTCAGATCCCTACATTTTAGCCAACTTAGTATCTTTTGTTGAGATAACTTATCATTCACATGTTATGTAACTTGTTCTACATTCAAACATTGCAAACATTTTAAAACTGTTTGGAAAAATGTTCTGAACAAAAAATTACAAGTTGACACAACTATTTTTTGTAATTTTGAAAATGCCTGAAAATGCCTGACCAACCTGTCCCCCAGCCACCAGCCACCCAGAGCACCCCCTCCCCCCCCACACACACACAAGCATGCCTGTGACCACACACACATGTGCACATCCGTCCACATCACATTCTTGTCTGTCTGTGTGCGCCGTGTGTGTGTTCATGCATGCATGTGTGAAATCGCCCAGCAATGTGCTGCCATCTGGGATTTCTTGATCTGTGTACGTTTGTTTTTAATGTAAACACGCGTGTGTGTGTGTGTGTGTGTGTGTGTGTGTGTGTGTGTGTGTGTGTGTGTGTGTGTGTGTATGTGTGTGTGTGTTGTAGTGTGTTTGTATGTGTGTTGTAGTGTGTGTTGTAGTGTGTATGTGTGTGTGTGTGTTGTAGTGTGTATGTGTGTGTGTTATTGTGTGTGTGTGTGTGTGTGTGTGTGTGTGTGTGTGTGTGTGTGTGTGTGTGTGTGTGTGTGTGTGTGTGTGTGTGTGTGTAGGTACAGGGCGGTGATTGTGCGAGTATGGGGGCATTAACCTTTAAGTGTCACCTCAAGGACAGGAGGAGTCGAATCTCGTCAATCACAAAGACAATTACTAACCTGACCTCAAGTTACAGTCAAGCCCCATTTTTTCATATGTCATCTCTCGAGGGGAGTGCTCATGGTGTAGTGGTTAGAGCATCCCCCCCCCCCCCCCCCCCATAGAGGCTCAGTCCTCCTCACAGCAGACCCGGGTTAGATTCCAGCCCGGGTCGTTCTCTGCATGTCATTCCCCTCTCTAGCCCACTTCATATGTCTCTCCAAAACTGTCTACATATTAAAAAAATTTGAATGCTCAAATGTCTTCTATTGACACTACTGTAACCCCTTAAAGCTTACCAAACATAAACCTTTTTGTCAAGACATTTTAACATAAAGAAAGTGAAGCAAAGATATACAGGTCAGGCTCAAAGCCAAGTGTCAACTAGTGTTATGACCTTGAAAATAGCAGTTTGACAAAAATAAATTACAAGCTCAAATCTAGCATTTTTCACGCAACAAAAAAAAGAGGTGGGCCCAACCTGTGCACCAAGGCCTTTTTCTTTGACACAGTGAGCCAAATTCTGCAAAAACTGTACGAATATCCATAACAACTCTGAATTGAAACTGAAAAAACAACTATGAATGTATCCTACTAAGTATTGTTTGTGTATCCAAAAGTGGATTACTATATTGTATTCTTCATACATCTCTATTGTAGCCCAAAAACTATTTAAATATCAGACACACACTGTTGCAATGGTTGACATTTCCCCCCATTGGACAAATAGAAGACCATATTTGTACCTAAAAAATGCAGTATTTCCTCCTTCTTGAGTGACATGTGCTAAAAAACACACCTTCAAATCTATGTGTTCAGTAGAGAACCAATGAGCTTGTGCCTTATGTAATTTTTCTCTGTGACAGTTTCTAGCAGTCCGACTTATACTCCATTTCAAACAAGATGCGACAAGCCCTAATAAATGGTGCATGGGAACCCGCTATATACTTTCCCGCGATCCAAAATTGGTCATCATTTGCTTATGATTATGATTACAAAGTTAATTTTCCTGTGTTTATTTGTGCTATGGAAGCTAATGTATGTAAAGGTAACAGGGGGTTTGTAAAGCAGCCAATTGAGATAATGCCTGGCCAATTTCTCTAATGATAGAGCCGGGTGTCTGACATCAACCACGCCTAGACAACTGAAGCCTTTTGTCAGCGTGTTTACACTATAAACGTGCATGGTGTGTGTGTGTGTGTGTGTTTGTGTGTGTGTGTGTGTGTGTGTGTGTGTGTGTGTGTGTGTGTGTGTGTGTGTGTGTGTGTGTGTGTGTGTGTGTGTGTGTGTGTGAGTGAGTGTGTGAGGGCGCACTCAAGGTGAAAGTGCATGTTTGAAGTCGCATGCAAACTTTTTCACCTTCTCTGGTCTTAAAGGTGGAGTCAGCAACTCTGGAGAACGCTTGTTGTCAAAATCACTTTTCGTCAAAATCAGTGAATATCTCCTTATGATCCGCTACCTGTCTGTACACATGTGCACGTTAAGATAAATCAAGTTTTAATACACAGCCAAGGCTCTGCAAACTGGCATGTCGCTATAGCTACGGTGGGCCCCTTGTTTACATATTGTTTAAAGTGATTTCAAATGGAATTGAATTGAAAAGGTATTCGCAGATAGGTGCATTGAAGCTGGGAGATTGTGCGACAGTAATATTTGTAAATTGATCTATTTGTATCAAAATAGTGGTTCTGGGATTTTTTGATGACAAGAAAAACACATAAAAAAATACTTAAATGTTCTGTAATCTATACCAGATCACCTTGCAATTTGATGTTTCACATTTAAAAGACAAAATGTACTCCAAACCATTATTTCTTTAGTTTATGTTGACTGAAAACAAATCATAGCCAGTGAAGCTAAAATGCCATGTTGCAGCACATCCTTCGATGGCATTCCTGCTTCTTGTTTTACCTATAAACAGACGCGCAGAATGCCAACAGAGTGAGGGCACAATGTGGTCAAGGTCAGGAGCTACTGTACAGTCTGTGTGTGTGTGTGTGTGTGTGTGTGTGTGTTCTGTCTGTCTGTCTGTCTGTCTGTCTGTCTGTCTGTCTTTCAATCTGTCTATCTGTCTGTCTGTCTCTCTGTCTGTCTGTCTATCTATCTGTCTGTATGTCGGTCATCAGGGAGGAAATTAGTCTGAAACATGATCCTATTGTATGTTGTATTATGTCTACAAACTATGGCTGTCCACTACTGCTTGTATAACGAAAGATTAAAGTTATAAAGAGCAGCTGAAAAAGTAACCCAGTATTTATACACTGCCTAGGCTCTGTAAACGGGTATGTTGCCAGCCACGGTGGCTCCTTTGTATACATACCCTTTGTGGACACACAAGCTTACAGAGCTTAAGCTGTGTATTAGTAACACCGTAGAGACAGGTAGCGGATGGTGAGGTGATATTCACAAATTTTGAAAAAAAAGTGATTTTGACAACAAGCATTCTCAAGAATCGCTGACTCCACCTTCAAAGCCCCTTGAGGCAAATTTCTGACATTATTCTACAGTACATAAATAAGACTTGAATGGGCTTGACTCGATTTCTTAATGGTAATTACATTGATTATATTGATGTTTGGGGAACTGGTAGTTATGGTAACATCAATAGGCCTATAGCAGACGGACACAGCTTTAACACCCGACATGATATCGATCCAAATCTTCTCACTTCACTCTAATTAAAGGTGCTCCCAGGAACTTTCAGTTTGTGTTGATTCCTGCTCCCTTTTTTGGACAAAGCGGATAGTATTTTTAGTAGGCCAGCTGTAGTTCCTGGGTGAGCGTAACCATGACAAAGGCATTAGGAAAAACTATATATAAAAATAGTACTTATGGTCTCGTTTGCTGTTAAATGTCATTTATGATAATCAGAGGAAAAATTAGACTGTTTCAGAAATATTTAAAAGTTCCTCGTAGCACCTTCAAGAAAATGAATTGCTTTAAATGTGGAACCGTTTGTCCAACACTATGATAAACTATAATATGAACAAAGTCTTTTTTGCTATACCACCATGCAGAGATATATCCAGGCATATGAATACAGTTCATTCTAGGTCAGTATATTGTGTTGTAGAAGCTACTGTAATCAGGCTTAACTCCTTAATTTGCCCTTTGAAACCAACAGGAAATAGAAAATTATAATCCGGAGCGTGTGTTTTAATTAGTAATTAACCTTTTTGACCCTGGAGAAAACGTCTATTGGATGCAGCTATGAAGCCAAGCAGCTTATGGTGGTTTGCAGCACACATTTCACTCAGTTTAATCATTAGTACAAGCAAATATTCACTATGTTATCATGCAGTTTGGAAAATGCATTGTTTAGTTATCGGCTAAAGTTATAGTGCGTAACAACACTGTCGGTGCATCTACATGAGGTAAGCCTTTGGTGATGGCGCATGGATTTTTATACCTTCTGCTGTACGTCCAGGTTGTTTCTTAGCAGTAGAATCAACAACTGAGACATTTCTTGGGATTTTTATGAGCTCCTGCGCCAGTGTCGGGAGGCAACGCTGCCATACTGAGAAATACAGAGAGAGTTTTGTGGAGGTGATAGGCTTAATCAACTTTGGTTCCAACTCATTTGGCAATGGCTTAAATCTAACCGACATTCATGTATATGGAAAAAGTTACGCACCATAGCTTTAAGGAAGATGTCGAAAGTAAAGCCTCATTTCTTTAAACTTTGCCATATAATGTCTGAAGGCCTTTCACAGCCCAAGGCCAGTCTGCACCCCCATGCCCCCGACATCAATTATTGACAGAGATCATTATGGAAAGTTTAAATGTCCTCTCTCTCAAAGGCTCACAGGGTTAATGTGTACGAGCTTTGGACAAAGAATTTACGGTGACGTTTAACTTGTTCAACTCGGCCTACGACTGCTGAAACCAAAACAAAAAAGGTTGTAGCAGTTGTATATCTTTGAACTGTGAGATGAGAAAAAAATGATTTCATTAAAGGTGCTCCGAGGAACTTTCAGTTTGTGTTTATTCTTGCACCCCCTTTGGACAAAAAGCTGCTGTTCCAGGGTGAGCGTACCTATGAAAAAGGCATTGAGAAAAACTATATAAAAATAGCATTCTTTGCACTGATGGTCTCATTTGCTGTTACATGTTACTTATGATCATCAGAGGAAACATTTGACTGTTTCAGAAATATTTAAAAGTTCCTTATAGCTACTTTAAGAGCAATTATGATAATTCAGGTTAAAGTTCAAATGTGTAGATTTCTGTATATAGTTTAAAATTACACAAACAATAACAGCAGTTGTGTTCATAACCTTATAGCATCTTGATGGTGTTGTAAGGCATTGGAAAATACTCTCAAATTGACCTACCGCTAATTGAATATGTATAGAAGTGATGAAGACATATTGGAATATAGATTATATGTTTGTTAGCTGTTTATTAAGATGTATGTCCTCAGTAGAGGATCATTAAACGAAACCCCTCCTTCCAATATTTGAAAGCAAGTGAGAACTAATTTAAGGGGAATGCGCACATTAACAAAGATAAAGATAAGACACACAAAACAAAGCTGTTTATTGACAAAGGACTAAAAGTGGAATTGTGGCAATTACATTTTTTTTTAAAGCACTGGTCAATTTTTAGATTTTTGTATATTTTGCTTCCATAACATGCCTTCTTTCATACTATAAATAAAATGTGCAACATGTTTATTCTGACTTTACCTTGTCTGTTTACGTCTGTATATTTCTCCTATACAAAAATCTTTAACAGACATTATCTCCTCCTCCTATGAGCTATTTCAAGCGCTGGATCTCTTGGCGTATTACTGATTTGCCTGCGTTAGTCTTTGTGTGTCTGTGTTGCCATTACACTCGGTACAGGTCGGGTGAATGTCTGTTCTTTGTTAGCCAATCAACTAACAGCAAAGCATGATGTCAGATTGTCAGAGTGTAGATGGGAACTAGATACGGCCGTTAACATTTCAATCGGCTCATTCCATGTCATCAATATGCATCTGGAAATAAAAATGGAAATAAAGGAATAATCACAAAGAGGAAAATGAAAGTAATCAAGTTAAGTAGATTTTTTTCACCATAGTAATTTGTTGGGCCTAAGGAATACAGAGGCATGGGGCCTTAAACATACCTTGTTCCCCACCTTTTTCAGTCTAAGGAAGACCTGTGTAACTGTGTTTTGCTTGAGTAATACGTAGATCCCGGGTATTCAAATCTGTCAACAACTTTCTAACTTTAGCGCAGTCTTGAAATGTCAAATTTATACTTGAAATGCATAATACAAAAATTACTTCCTCCTCTCATTTTTTACTCGTCCATACCTTATCTTATCTTTGAGCATCTGGAAATGCATCTTTGAGCATTTGGAAAAGCACTATATAACTTCGATGTATTATTATTATTATTATTTGTGCATGCCACTGACCAACCTTAAATTTGTACATTATACTTATACATCTCTTGCTTATCATTGTCTCCCAATACCTTGTGCTTGCGTTGTCACCGTCTACAGCGTTTGGTGCCTATGACCATCTGCTGTTGTCCACTGTGTAAGTAACACCTTTCCTATTAAACTTTCATCGTTTTTCCCCTTTCGTCTGAGAGCGTCAACACAACTCAAAACCTGGTCAATACGTTTCACACCTCCTTACTGTCCCAATCCTAAATCTTAATTTACATCCGTACATATCGCGTATACATATTTTTGAATTATATTTAACACTATTCTATGACATGTACAATATGAAGAATGGATTTTTAATTGAAAGAGTCACAGAGTACATATATCTCGGCATCTGGTTAGATGATAAACTCACTTTTAATTTCCATATAAAAAATCTTGTTTGTCGACTACGACAATGTCTTAAACTCCTAGACTCTGTTTTTCACTCTGCTTTAAGGTTCATCACAGGAGATGCTTATGACACACACCATTGTATTTTATATGAAAAGGTTGGGTGGTACTCCCTTAAAGAGAGACGTGATGCACATTGGCATATTTTTATTTACAAAGCCTTGACCGGGAAGCTTCCTCGTTATTTAACAGAAATGTTGCAAATTTCAGATGGGCTTTATCAGACCCGCTCCACTGACATGCTCATGCTTTATGTCCCACAAGCCCGGTCTGAGCTGGGAAAGACAGCTTTTGGCTTCAGTGCCCCCGACTCCTGGAACAACTTACAGCAACAAATTAAACTAAATACCTTCATATCCTTTAATCAATTTAAACAAACTATCTTAAATCTGCCAAATTCTACCTGTAACTGTTTTAATTAGGCTATATTGTACTTTCACCCATTTCATTTTAATTGCTGCCACTCTTCACCACTATGTAAATGTTTCAATTGTTTTTTTTTCTCTCTTCACCTGTTGTTGTGTATTTGATGTATTTGCATTGAATATTGTGTATGTATTGTTGTTTTTCCTTGGAATTTATTTACTCGACATCATTGTAGATGAGGGTCACCCCTCAATTGGTCTCTCGAGGATAAATAAAAGTTAAATGAAAAATGAAATGAAAAATATCCTATTTCACTAAAGTTATTATTCTTAATTTTATACACAGTGTTACAGTACATATACAGTATTCTATTTTGTCGCCATTTAATACATTTTAATATAATTTTGCATTTTAAATGTATTGTATATTTTTATGGTGCACCACCTTATCTCTACACGTTTTATCCGCACTGTGTCCTTGCACTACTGTTGTGTTTATTTGTGTCTCCGGTGTTGCTCTCTTCACTTGTGTGTTTCTATTCTACATTTTCTTCTTCTCTATCACATTGTTGAGAGGAGCCTGGGACTTAAGAATTTCATTGCCAATGACTTGCTGCTGTAATTGTTAATGTGCATATGATGAATAAACCATCCTGAATCTGCCTTAGCTGATTCAATGGGTGAAACTTAGGCCTATGCTGCTATGCGCTATTGCGAAATGTTGTACTAGTTACAAATTAAACCATAAACTCATATTTAGCTGTCCCTGCTTATACTCCAGTACAAAGTTTAGCACCCGTTCCCGACCAATAATTCATGCGTTGGTTAATATTTGACCCAGATGGATAAACCAAACTAAAGAAATTAGACTATGGCTCTTTGAACTATGCATGGGTGTGATTTAGTGCAGCATGGTCACACACACTATAGGCTATTATGAAACTTGTCTTTTCAAATGCTTAATCTTTAGTTTTTAGAATTGTTCTTTAAGAGGAAACTGTTCTTTTAAAGGGGAGCATTTGTCTAATTTGCAATCTCAATGTTGCAATCTCACACACAGTCATATGATTGTGGTTTGTAGCCGCGGTTAGCATTGAAGCTGTTTGTAGACCAACAACAGCATTTTAAAAAACCTTCTCATCATCGCATAGTTGCCAGGTTTGAGCGCTGTCTGTCCACCCCCTTTACCTGATCATTTTCAGTGTGACAGCATTGTGAGTTATGACATCGCGAAGGCTAACAAGTTGTATTTAACCGGACTTGGTTGGGCCGTCTGTGGCACTGGTTCAAGTACATTAGACACAGTTGCAAAGTCCAAAATCTTTTTCTGTTTGTTTGTTTTTTCAAATAGAAAACTCTCTCTTGGATTGTGCTATGTTTATGGGGGAGTTTTGAGCTCAAAGGTTGCCACATGTTTTATATATTTAGTGCCAGGAGCTTACTGAACATTACAACAAGGTAGCCAGGAAAATCCATGTTGATACCACTCACAAGGAACTATTAAACACAACAGAAGTAGTCAGGAAATGCATACATCAAATACATATACAGCATCCCAATTGCTTAGGAGAGCTCATAATACAAAGTATGTGGTCAGTTGTCCTACTGTCTGAAAGCAACTCCAAAAAAATATAATTTTTCCATTGCTTTTAACAAAGGTGGTTTGCAAGCGACCTTGATAATCATGGCATAACATTTATTGGTTCAATTCCCACTGATACAGGTAACGCATTAATCCCAGGCCTTTATACGACCTCATATTAACACCTGGTGAAAGGTAGAACAGAGTATTTTTTTTGGGACAAAGGGAACTCTGTATGTCTTTAGTTGAAGGAAGCCATGATGTCCTTGAAGAAGTTCTACAAGGTGATTGTATCCATTCTAACCCGCAGTCATATAAAAAGCACAATCATTAACAGACAGGAGGAATATTATGCTGTAAATCACAGTGCAGCAGTCAAACTATAGCCCTTGCTCTCACACACAGTCATTTACATACTATCCTGCTGGCTGCTGCACTCACTATTGTTTATTACAATGAAGAACAGGTTGGGAAACAGGTTGAGAAACTAAGAATCTTTAAAGGTACAGTGTGTAATATCTGAGAATTTACAGAAGCTACGGTGGCTTTCAAGGACAAGAAGCTAGTTACTAAAGATGGCATCATCCACCACTACCACTACCTCCACTAAGTCTTTCCACAATATGAAGTGATGAGGTGAAGATGTATTTGGTTATTTATTCTATAGTACTTATTCTTCTTGGTCTTCCAACAGGTGCATTTCCCCAGGACGCCCACAGTATATTAAAACGTGTAACACAGTTAAGTTTGTCCATTCTGTGCTACTGTAGAAACATGGCGGTGCAACATGGCGGCCTCAGCGCCCCATTCCTATGTAGATATAAAATGATTATTCTAAGGTAAGAAAGAAAATGTTCAAGCCATTATTCACTTACATACGTACATTAATTTTGTATTCAATTTCTACAAAGTCTTTCTGAAAAATTACAAATAATTCTACACACTGAGGGTCAAAAACTTAGCATACCCACCAAGCAACTGCACAACTTATCAAACCTTTATTTACTTATGATCAGTGGACCTATAGGTGAAATACAGGACCAGACAATTGGACTATCTATCTGTTTAACCAACAATGAATGAACGTAGTAGTGTGCGTCTTCAGCTTATATTGTGACGATAACAAACTCATGGTCACGGATCAGCAGCGGTTTGCACACAGTGTCAACAAAGTCTGTGGTTGAAAGGGCCAATCTCCCTCTGGCCTGCCCTTCAACTGACTGCTGCTGAGAACTGCAGCTAGTAGGATGAGCCATTAGTTTAAGGCCATTAGGGTTGATTGAGTATTTCATTATTAAAGGGTAGTGGTGCCAGAAAGAGACAACATTTGTATTTAGAATGGTCACAATTATTTATTTATTCAACAATAAACAGTAGCCTATGTATTGAATTTTCAGCTTCCTCCCATTAATATAGTGAAAGAAGACAATCATTACAACAGAATCAAACATGCCCCCCCCCCACACACACACACCCACACACACACACACACACACACACGCGCGCGCGCGCGCCCACACACACACACACACACGCACCCACCCACACACACACACACACACACACACACACACACACACACGCACACTTTAATAGTTGTGAGTATTATATTACGGCTGAAAGCAATGAGTGAATGGTCACTCACAATTGAACAATGCATCTGGATTTTTATTTTTTTAATTACATCCTCCCTGCTTGCTTATTCCACCGTGTTAATAGAGAGAAATGGAGCATTATTTGAATCACTGTAGTACGGTGTCCCCAAAGGGTCATTCAAGGTCAGGGATTATATTTTAATGAATAAATATGTTTTGCGGTCTCTCTCTATATCACGTTTGCATTGCCTTACAGTTCTATTTATTCTTTTATTTGGACGCTTGGTTTGACTGACACTTTGGAACAACCATTCACATAGCGATTAATAATGCATGGTAACTGATTAAAAGCTGGTTCTCGAATGATCTCTAATATTTATTTTAAATCAAGTCTGAAGACTTTTCTGTTTCCATTTCAACCTGCAATTGTATTGTATTTAAATGTCCCATTTCTATTCATTAGCTTTTAAATGTTTTATTCCTATTCATTTTCTTTTCTAATGTGTATTATGTATTTCAATATTGCCCCTGTAAAGAACTTTGAATGGCCTTGTGTCTGAATTGTGCCATATAAATAAACTTGCCTTGCCCTGCCTGAGATCTAAGAACTACACACCCTAGCTACAGCATTTTAGCCTATTTTATTTTTTCTTTATTATTTAATTGTGGAATTTTCCTGGATTTAAGTTCAAGTTTTTTTTTGTTATTTGTTCAGTGAACTTTGAAATACAAAACCGGTCACCAACATTCTGTGTTGTGTGTTTCATTCATTCTCTTACCAGCTCCAAGAGTCTAACCTACACTAGCCCGGTACACATTCATTTGTCAAATCTTGTTTTTTTTATAACTTATTATCTATAAATATATATTTTATTTAAAGTACATTTTGTATCCTGAGAGTTACACATACTCTACACTGCTTGGTCTTTTTATGTCATGCTTATACTGACATTGAACTGAACTGATAAGCGTTTAAAAAAAAAACTCCATTTTTGCTGTATCATTCTCTTTCACATAGGAAATCTTCCCTTACTGTGCGGCCATGGTTTTCCGAGGATTACATTAGGAGATGCTTACAGCAAAACACCACCATTGTGTATGCCTCCTCTCTCTGCGTGGTGTGGAACGCCTCGATTATACGTTCAAGGACGACTCAGGGCCTCGCTGGAGATAAATGCAGGGAGCTTACTGCAGCGTGAAGGAGAAATATTATGAGTTCGCTTCACCACAAACACTCAGTCACGAGAGATTAGTCAGTGTTAGGCAGGCTGGGAACTACTCTCTCCCCTTCTCTGTACACTTGACAATAGTAGTCTTATGTAAGCTTGATGTATGGCTATTTAAAAGGAATCAGGATATTTTAAGGACACCTTGTAATGTAAAATATTTCATTTCATTTTCATTTCATTTAACTTTTATTTATCCTCGAGAGACCAATTGAGGGGTGACCCTCATTTCCAATGACGTCGAGTCAAAACAAATTAAAAAGAACAATACAAACAAAACATTCAATGCAAATACATCAAATACACAACAAGTGAAGAGAAGAGAAAACAAAACGATTGAAACATTTACAGAGTGGGGAAGAGTGGCAGCAACCAAAAGGCATAAAGTACAATATAGCCTAATTAAAACAGTTACAGGTAGAGTTTGGCAGATATAAGGCATGTATATAATGTATGAATGCTAGTAATGTTTCTCGACAATTTTTTGAATCAGCGTTGTCTTCTTTTGAGTTGTAACATCATTCCACCATTGTTTTATATACTGGTATGACCTGTCTGTTTAAATTTTTTCCCTGTCTTGTTTCGTTACTTGCATAATGTCAATAAAATAGAAATAAAAAAATAATTTTTGTTCACTTGAAGGCTCTTAAATGGAACCAGCATCTCCTCAAGATTGTTTGTAATGTAGAAAATAATGTATGATAGTCATTCTCTTTCTCTGTTGCCATTTTGTATTTCTGGGAGCTACACAAAGTGATGAGCAGTTGATCAAAAACTGCTGTGTAATGTGAGACACAAACCCTGCATTCCAAATTAGATCCTTTTTTTTGAAAATGGATGTAGTTGGGCATCCGAGTATTTTTAGCATACTGCATGTATTGTGAATTTGTGACATCCTAAATCTATTTCTGGCTTACTAAGTAGTATCTTAATAGGGGTACTGGAACACAGGGAAACTTTCCATAAGACTGTGCAGGTGAGTGTGGACTTTAGTTTGGAGTTTTCAGCCATTAACAGAGGAGTCACCTTGTCCCTGCATAAGGATTGCAGCTCTTCCTCTTCCGGTCTCTCTGCCCAGCCCCCATCCTACACACACTTGTGCTTTGCATGAGTCGTGACTATACATCCACACACACACACACACACACACTCTCTCTCTCTCTCTCTCTCTCTCTCACACACACACACACACACACACACACACACACACACACACACACTACTACAAGCCTTCTACTACACACTACACCTGCACAGTCTAGTGCTGAGTGGGCAGGATCACTGTACACCGGCAGGCACCTTTATAAATACTCCTTTGCCAATGAATTCACTCACTACGCCGTTGCACATACTTACTGTATTTCTTGAGATTTATAATTTTGTTTTACCCGCACATACATACATTCACGGTAAGTGAATTTGACACCTATTACATCTGGAGAATGCTTGTTGTCAAAAACGCTTGGTCAAAATAAGCGAATATCTCCTCACGATCCGCTACCTGCATGTACTATGTGTGTGTGTGCGTGCTGAAAATAAATCTGGTGTTAATACACAGCCTAGGTT
>CM049418.1:2890000-2915000 GCA_026929865.2 Hyperoplus lanceolatus | reverse complement strand
ATTAGATAGTATATCAGGCATTGTGGCGCAGGGAAACTCTAACTATGTTGCAGTTCTGTAGTATTAGCGTTATGACAGTATTTCATTATTTAGATTTAGTAAGATGACCATGGAGCTGCCTGTATTGGACGGAAGTGTCAGGTGTGATTCATGATACAGAGCACAGCGCTGTGACTGTGACCTTCCTCCCTGAGTTGATGGATGTCGTGTGAGAGAGAGAGAGAGCGAGAAAGAGAGAGAAAGAGAAAGAGCTCACACAAACACAAACACAAAAACACACGCACACGCACACGCACACACACACACACACACACACACACACACACACACACACACACACACACACACACACAGTCGAGCTCTCTTTGAGGTGAGGTGACGTGTCTGCCACCTAGTGTTTGTCAAACTGCACTGCACGTTGCTTGCACCGTTGCAGACTTGACGCAATGTATAGGGCTACGTCACAGTGCGCAGGCTCTACGACTGAAGCAAATAACGTAAGCAACGAACGTATAAGAGAGAAATACGTCATCTATTTCAGATGGATATGGTGTGGAGCAACTTGGTAAATTACCTTATTTGGAAGAAAAATATGGACTATACCCTAGAAGTATCAATAAGTAATTTTCTTTCAAGGGTTTTTTTTTTTTATTAAATCGCAAAGTAGCAAAGCAACTGCAGTACAATGGATTATAAATTTTTCCCCTTTTTTCCCCCCAAACATACCCCACCCATATCCCACCCTCACCAATCACAAACAATCCTGCATTAAGAAATTAGTGCAAAAAATAATACATAATGTTAAAAATAGCAGAAACGAGCAATAAGTAATTTTAACATGAAATGAATGTAAAATGTCTATTCTGTGATGCACTCCCAGGAACAATTCTGCTTCGATTCTAGCACTGCGACCATGCAAGTGTTTTTGAGTATCAATCAAATGGTAAAGTTTGATGTGTTGATGCAAAACAAGAGGTTTGATTTTCGTCTAATAATATTTTTATTGTATAAAAAAAAATGTGTATTCACAAATGTTTTTTTTTAATTACCCTTTAACTTTTGTTACTGTAAAATAATGACTTTACATTTTTTTCAGTCTTCAAAAAAGGTGAAAAAAATGTATATTATATATTTATATTCTTATTATTATTTGACATGATGGTAGTTGTTATTTTACTTTATACTGTATTTCAAGCCTGTTCTGTATTTGAAATCACCTCACCATCTATATCAGTTGGTGTCGATAATGCGCCAAAAGTTGTTTGCCCACCACCATAAAAAAAGAAAAGAAGAAGAAGTAAGAAGACAGCGCATGCGCCAATCCAAGGTGATTTTAGCCTAAATTGTTAACACCACACCGCAGCTTGTTACACAAAGTTGTTGGCTCGTTCTGTACTTAATTAAACAACTTTAAAAACACAACTGGAACCTGCCGGAAAGCCTTGCCCCGTCAGAATGGCCGCTGTGCTCCGTAGCGGGGTTAGGCGGGTGATTTACCTACGAGATCTCAAAGTTTTGGTGGGTCGAGTGACTGCTGCGAGAAACATATCTGCTGCTACTGCTGTATCCTCTGGTGAGTCCTATTACGTAGCCGTCAATCAAGCAATTAGTGTACTGTCTTCTAAACAGAAAGCTTGGTTATCGGGGCAAAGGCACATAGACAGGAAATGCATTGATCACAATTACTGATCACAATTAGCTTATCTTTTGTCTGTTAAAACCATAGATAGTGGTTAAAACGTAAAGGTGGAGGAGCCAGCGAATCTGGGGAGTACTTGTTATCAAAGTCACGTATTGTCAAAATCAGTAAAGATCCACTACTTGTAGGCCTACGTACTGTCTGTGCAATGAAAGAAAATCCAGTTTTGATATATTAGCTAGTGTCTGTAAACGGGCATGCTGTTGCTAGCTAAAGTGGGACCCCTTTGTTTACATACCAGTTTACAGAGCCTAGGCTGTGTACTAACAATGGATTTTTTTTCCCAGTGCATGAACAGTACGAACAGGTAGCGACCATGAGGAGATATTCACTGATTTTGACAAAGTATTTTATTTTCGACAACAAGCGTTCTCTAGAATCACTGAGTCCATCTTTAACTGCCATATCAAGCACATTATGGAACAAAATATGCTGTATTGATTGATTGTTTTTCTATATTTCAAACATGCAAGCAATTAAAAAAACAAGTTTAAATAGTAATACTAATACTAATAAATAAAGTTTTTCTTTCTTTCTTTATTCTAAGGTGTGGAGCTGCTGCCTATAAACATTGGCTTTGATTACCGCCTGGATAAAGGAGCAGAGAAGAAGAAGAACACCAACCTTGCAAACAAGACAGTGGCCGATGACCTCATACTAGCCCAGTTATTAGAGAAAGTCGAGTCTGAAAATGTCAGTAGTAACGCGGGACAACCATTCGACAGTTCCAATGTTGAGTGTTCCATCCAGTCTTGCTCTAAAAAACTACAGAAAGACTTTGAGACCATGTTCCCTGAAGCCCCTTCTTCTTCTTCTTCTGGTAAAGAAATGGTGGCGGTAACCGTGACCCAAAAGACCAAGAACGACATGACAACGTGGAGTGTAGAGGTAGAGCAGGAGAGAGAGAAAAAGCTTGAAAAGTTTATCAATGGCGCAAAGGATATCTGTACGGCTTTGAGTAAAGAGGGCTACTGGGCTGATTTCATAGACCCTTCATCTGGCCTACCGTTCTATGGCCCCTACACCAACAACACACTGTTTGAAACTGACGACCGCTATCTCAACTTGGGCTTTCAAATCGAGGATCTCGGCTGCTGCAAGGTAATCCGGCACTCCGAGTGGGGAACCAAAGTGTTTGTGGGGACGATTTTCACCAACGCACCACCCACCAGCCCCATTATGGAGAAATTGCATGGCAGCTAAAAAGAACACACACCCTGCATTCTGAATCACATACTTTTTCTTTTTACTGCACTACATACGAAAGTACAGAAGAGTTTTAGGGCCACAGGAGAGAAAGAACATCAGATAAGGAAGTTTTTTTTTCATTATGTCGAGAAATGTCAAGACAAAAGACGAATACTCCAAAATTAGTGGGGCATTTATGTATTTTCAGCAGACTACAATTGACTTGCATGTATTGGGACATCCTAAATCTTTTTCTGGCATACTAAATAGTATGGAAGTATGGGGACTGGAACGCAGGGATTATAAAAGGGTGTAAAAGCATAATATTGACTGTTTGATTTTGATTAATTTTTCTTTTTCAACACTAATGTATAGATGTATAGATGGTTGGTCGGTATTCATTTATAATTGTAAAGTGCTGTGATAACAATAAAGTATTTTTTGACCATAAAAAAAGCAAATGGCTTCCTTATTTTTTAATTATTTTTTTACTTTATTTAACAAAAAGTAAAGTACATTCCTGCACAGTCTTACTCACATAAAAAAGTTAAAGACCTACTTCACAGGTGGAAATATGACGGTGTATTGAACTCTGAGATCCTATGTAGTATAAATGTGCAAACATGTTAGAAATCGGTTCATCCTAGCCTGAGAAAAGGCAGAAAGAGTGTTTTATGGTCTCACTGTCTAGTCAGTTCCGGGTGAAGTATCCCTTTAAATTATTTAGTAGCCGCAACCTTTCTGTACTAGACTTTCATCAGGCAAACTGCTATCAATAAATGATCATAAATGCATATCAACTTGACCATGAAAAGTTACATTTTAACTTTGAGTACAAGACACACCCTATCAATTTATTAGTTGATAAGGTGAGTCTTATCTTAAAAGTTCAGTTTGTCCATATTAACACTGTAAAGCAATTAATTCCTACTAGTGTATCTTGAATACAGTCGTAAAATGAATGCAAAGAATTCGAAGGAGTGCAATGAGGAATGAGTTGGACTTGGAAAATATTATTAGGATTTATATGTAATATATATATATAAATAACATATAAATCCTAATAATATATACTTTCTTCATAAAAATGTAGACGTATGTTGTTGAGGGCATAATGTAAAAATATGAGAAAATTAAATAGATCTAGAAGAGTTCTATTTGTATATTTGTCCTCCCAATCCACCTGTCCATATTGTAGCGACCGGCGGGTGGCGGTAGTGAGCCGTCGACGACAGATTCCGGTCCGCCACCAAAAACACACGAAGAAGAACGCGCTCTGTCCACATCGCTGTTATGAGCTGACGCTAGAATAGACGTGTACAGTACAACTACTTTAAATTTAGTGAAAGTTATATTTCCAGACCAGCCATGGACGTAGCGCTGTATCTAGTGGCTGCTGCTATCCTCATTGTGCTGATTGTCTTTGCTGTAAAGGTTCGCGGGAGAACACAGGAAGGTAAGCAAGTGCAACAGACTTTGGTGAGCTAGCAGTTAGCTAATATTAGCATGGTGTATGTTTATCCCTTATTCAACTGTTTGCTTTTGAATGTTTTCGACACTGTCATTTTTGACATTGTAAGTATTGAAGTAGGGAAAGGAAATAGTGGTTAGTATAGCTGACAACTTTCAGCTGTATTTAGTTGAGTAGTTTTGTCATGCCAATTTCTGGCTATTTATGCTCGCAGCTGTCATTCTGTATTATAACTACGGTGGCTTTGATGGGCCATTTGAAGTATTATTTATTAATTAGAAAACAGTTTTTTAATATACATGTTTATTGACAGATTTGCAAAGGAACATTCAGTGGTCATATTTATATATTTAGATTGTCAATATGATGATGGCAAATAAACAAGGATTTCACAGACAAAATTAATAATACATTTAAAAATAAAAAAGTACTGTTAATTGGTTAATTAGTGCAATAATAATAATGATGCAACTGACTGTACAAGACCATAAAAGTAGTTATAATATAAACACAAATTTGAAATCCAACATGAACACACACAGGGGTTTTCCCTCATAATTTGCATTTTTTTTTCAATTTTGATTCTGTTTTTAAAATATGTGACATTCCCTCCCATAGTCTCACTCACACTAGCAAAGCCAGTAGTTTAATTTAATGTGATTATATATATTCCTCCAGCGGATGAGGAGCAGCAGCGTGATGTTGTCCGGGCCGCGGTGCTCCCTCAGCGGGCAGCAGAGGACCGAGGGGCCGGCATGCCCCGACGGAGACGGAACCTCGCTACGTCTATGGCCAACAGGCGACCACAGAGAGACGCGGTGGAACAACACGGTAAACAACAAACTAACACTGCCACTGATTTATATTAATTCTTCACATAAACTTTGAAGTGGGGTGGGATTGAAAAAGTTTTTACTTCTTCCCACCCCTTTTCAAATATGTTGTGGCATTTTTATAGAGTGCTTGGCGATCTTATCAGTGCAGGAGTCACTAGGGCTGACTCCTGTTGATGCATATTTATTATTGTATTGTTGTTGCATATTTAAAATAAATTATTCATTCATATTCATTCATTAATTCATTCATAAACTTTAACATGGCAACTATCACTGACTGTTATGATATCTTCACAGAGAATTGTGGGTCAGAACCGACAAAAAACTAAAGCATGCCGATTTACTTAAATTCCGGTAGCAGGATGGTGTGTAAAGGAGCCAGTACTGGTTTAGGGGAGTGTGTCTATGTTCCCACAGCCCAATGGTCCCACATTTTCAAAGTTATCTTTTATATAATATAGAATAGTATGTATGTGTGACTCCTATTCTTACCTCTCCCTGTCCACTAACCCTAACCACCCAGGTGTGATGCTTGAACCCAATCGCCAATTTCAGGAACATAGGGCTGTGGGAACATAGGGATGACCCCCCGATTTAGTTTCATTGTTCAATACCCAGGTCGTCCTTGCTTTTGATGCACACACACGGGCACACACACACACACACACACACACACACACACACACACACACACACTCACACACTCACACTGACAGACACAGCATGTGATGTGACATCCTACAGTCTGTGTGAATCATTTAAAGAGTGTGTGTTATATTATATTTCTTATTTCAGATGAGGAGCGCGCTGAAGAGGACGTGGTTGATGATGATGATGAAGAATCCAATCAGCAGCAAAGTTCCCAACCGTCGGTGAAAGTTGGCGCCAAAAAGCAAAAGAAACTGGAAGAGAAACAGGCCAAGAAAGCACAGAGAGAGGTGAGGGCCTTATACTCACGCTTTATGCTTTATAAAGCCCTAAATGGTTTAGGGCCAAAATAATTTTTAATTTTTAATTTTTTATATATTTATTGGCATTTTTCATGCTTTATTGATAGTTTTGAAGAGACAGAGGTGAAATGGGGCAGAGAGGGGAGTGACATGCAGAGAACGACCACGGGCGGGAATCGAACCCGGGTCTGCTGCTGGGCCCGGCCCGGGGGGGGGGACGCCCTACCAACTGAGCTACATTTCTGACCTGCTGATGCGTTATGAACCGTTCAGAGCTCTCAGGTCGTCTGGGACAGGTCTACTTACAGTCCCCAGAGTTAGGACTAAACAAGGAGAAGCAGCTTTCAGTTTTTATGCACCAAATATCTGGAACAAACTCCCAGAAAACTTGAGGTCTGCTGCAACTCTCAGCTCTTTTAAATCGAGTCTGAAGACTTCTCTGTTTCCCTTTTAACCTGTAATTTTTTTAAAATGTTTTTAAATATTTTATTCCTTTTATTTAAATTTCATATTTTTCATTCGCTTTTCTAATGTGCATTCTATACTTGATGTATTTGAGTATGTTTGAATAAATATGCAAATTTGGCAATATCTTACTGGTTATGCATACATTAATGTCTTTAAACACCATATATTTTTCAGGCGGAGCTGGAAGAGAGGGAGGAGAGGAAGAGAATGCAGGAGCTGAAAGACCAAGAGAGAAGACAGGATGATGAGAGAGAGAGAATGATTGAACAGAAAGAGGTCAGACTCACACACACACACACACCTCACTCACTCACTCACAAACACACACACAGTCACACACACACACACACACTCACTCACTCACTCACTCACTCACTCACTCACTCACTCACTCACTCACTCACTCACTCACTCACTCACTCACTATTCTATAAGATCAAATTTGTCTTATTGGTATTGAATTTTTTTTTTTAATGTTATGATAACTGGACTAAGTTCCTGATTACCTATTTGTTCAGTAAGTAGGATGAACAAACATATGTGGAAAAGACAAATTTCAATGTGCCTTGTGTACAACAGATCAAAACTGACTTACTAACTTACAGGAGGAGGCCGAGCTCCGAGCCAAAGAGGAACAGGAGAGGAAAGAAGAGGAAGAATATCTGAAACTAAAAGCTTCGTTTGTGGTGGAGGATCAGGGAGAGGAGGAGCAGCTCACAGAAGACCAGGTCCAGACTCTACTCACATCAGAACATTTGATCTCAGTGTGTTTTCACTATGACATATTTTAACTTTAAGTGTTTGTGTTTCTTAACTATTACAGTCACGCAACCTGCTGCAAGAATTCATCCAGTACATCGAGGTGAGAGCTTACATACTCAAAGTAACCCTAACCCTTTGAAAATGTTCATTTCTCTAACAAACCCAAAGTTACTGTGGTAGCCGAATTGTTCCCCATGGCTTGACAAAGACGAGAGGTAGTAGACTGGACTTATCATCAGTGATCAGGTTTATTCAGAAGGAGATTCCATCAGACATACAGAGGATTTCAGAGTGAGCATGATAGCAGCGGGCTGAGGCCGCAATGGCACTACTCGTTAGTTACAGAACAGTGTCTTATATTCTCATGTGTGGGGGGTATCAAGTGTATCATATCTACAAATAGACAGATCGTTTCATACCAAGTCAAACACATGTCCTTACAGGGATCTGACCTTAACCTTTAGATTCTATTTGCTCAGCAAACCTGAAATAGAGGCTATTCGAATCTACAACATTACACAGTGCACCTTTAAGACAAACAACTTTGCTAACCGTTTAAACTTTCATTAGGCCTTCTTTGATCACTTGGTAACGTGCACATCTATGCACAAAACACGTCTTAATGTTGTTTGGCCCAAAATATAAATGCTCAGTAATGTGTCAGTTTTGCACAGACACCACTAGTGAATACTATTCAGTGTATTAATGAAACCTTTTCCCCTCTGTCCTCAGACCTCTAAGGTGGTTCTCCTGGAGGATTTGGCGTCTCAGTTTGGGATGAGGACTCAGGACGCCATCAGCAGACTGCAGGACCTGCTGGCTGAAGGATCCCTCACAGGTTAGTGTGTGAGCAGGGCATCAATTCACTCAACACATTTTCACCTATTTGACATTTTACCCAATTCTCATAACCCTATTTAGGTCTGTTTTGCAATTTATGGCTCAATATTGAAACTCTTACTGCATTTATTTTGAGCTATGTTTTTATATTTTTAATTTAAAGGATGTAGAAAGTGGAGATTGGGCTGTAGCCTACCGTTTATGCTCCACTCAGAATTTGTAATGGGTCCAAGAACGGGAGAAAACATAAAGTGCACACATCTGTTTGTTCATCTGCTGCGCCGTTAGTATCCAGCTCATAGACTTTATGTAAAAGAAGTGTTGTAACACACACACAGCATGCCATCAGTTACGGTTTCAGTCGGCACACAATTGCACTATTTTGAAAGGACGCGTTGAGGCTTCCTTGGCTTAGTGCCTCCGAAGACGATTGTGATTGGTTTAAAGAAATGAAAAAAGGCCAACACAGTTTTCATGAAGTTTCATAGTTATATAATTAAACGTGTGTGTGTGTGTGTGTGTGTGTGTGTGTGTGTGTGTGTGTGTGTGTGTGTGTGTGTGTGTGTGTGTGTGTGTGTGTGTGTGTGTGTGTGTGTGTGTGTGTGTGTGTGTGTGTGTGTGTGTGTGTGTGTGTGTGTGTGTGTGTGTGTGTGTGTGTGTGTGTGTGTGTGTGTGTGTGTTTCAGGAGTGATTGACGACCGAGGGAAGTTCATCTCCATCACTCCAGATGAGTTGGACTCTGTGGCTCGGTTCATCAGACAGAGAGGACGAGTCTCCATCACTGAACTGGCTCAACACAGCAACTCACTCATCAACCTCACGCCAGACACACAATGCACCGCCTGAAACACACACTCTACACTCTCTCTCACACACACTGCATGAAGACTTATCCCAACTTGTTTTCAGCTCACACACAGTATGGACAGATAGAAGATCTTGAGGATATATTCAATGATTTTGACAACAAGCGATTATAGAGAAGCTTTAAGTGAAATTCATTTTGTCAAAATCAGTCAATATGTCTTAACGATCTGCTCCCTGTCCGTACTGTTTGTAAAAAAAAAAGTCTGGTGTTAATACACAGCCTGAGCTCTGTAAACAGGTATATTACTAGCTACGGTGGGCCCCCTTTGTTTACATGCCAGTTTACAGAGCCTAGGCTGTGTATTAACAACACTGGATTTATTTTCAGAGCACACAGTAAGGACAGGCAGCGGATCCTGAGGAGATATTCACTGATTTTGACAACAAGCGTTCTCCAGAATAGCTGACTCCATGGCACCTTTAAATGGAGAATGTATTTAAGTAATCTATAAGTTGAAAGCAACATACAGTAACTACTGTGTTTGACATTATATCTTCATGACAAAGTGTGACTTTGCATTGTTATTAAATGTGTTTTGTCTCGTTTACTGTGACATGACTTTTAGAGTTAACTTAAGCCATAAAGATGCCGTGGAGAATTTTCAGTAAATTTGGGTAATAATTACATTCAATAAAAAGTATTCTTAAAACAACTGACTACCATCCAATTATTATATGATGATACAGCAAACACACAAAACTAATAAACTTAAAATGATGATGTGACACTGTTTTAAATAGACATATTTTATTATTATTATTATACAACCTTAACCTGTGATTTATGAGACAATTATTTTGAGTGTTCGTACGCTGATGACAGGCACATCAGGCATTTAACGTGAATTCTGTTTCCGGGGTGATATCAGGACGGTTCATTCTTTGAGTTGGTGAAGTTTCATTGAGGCCACAGACTTTAGATAAAGAGTTTCAGAGGTAGAAGTGTGTCTCTCAGCTGGATTTGTCCTGGTCTGAATCCTTGAGTGTCTGTCCTTTCTCTGTTATTTCCCATGTAGATTTAGCTCCTCTATCCTAAAAAAAACATAAAAATAAAATAAAAAAATCAGTAACTTTTATTATATTTTTTTTCTTTTTAAGAATTTATTTAGGGCATTTTTCTTTTATTAGACAGTTTTGAAGAGACAGATGAAATGGGGTAGAGAGGGGAATGACATGCAGAGAACGACCCGGGCTGGATCCTAACCCTTAATGTGAAGTAACGCTGTAGCAAATGTTCAGATTGAATTACAAGTAACTTAACTGCGAGCTACGTGTATAGTTTGCAGTGTTGGGAATAACGTCGTTTAAAATAACGGCGTTAGGTAACGCCGTTCTTTTTTCAGTAACGGGGTAATCTAACTAATTACTTTTTCCGTCGTTACAACGCCGTTATCGTTACTGAACGTTAAATGCGGTGCGTTACTATGAATTGATTGAATAAACTGTGTAATCCGAACGCACCCCTGGCTCCATACTGCTAGTGAGGAGACCGGTGTGTTTTAAATTGTGTTTTATTCAGTGTGGATGACATTATAACTGTCAGTTAGCGCCGTCACGTCAGTCAGTCGGAGCGCCTGTTTAGTGAAGTTTCTTTTTCTTTTTCTCTCTGTTGTGTGAGCCTGCACTTTGCCGCAGTAATTACCTATCAATCCACGGTCGAAACGTGCCCTCCTTGAGTTTGTTTGCATCGCCCTTGTGAGCAAGTGCATGGAGTTTTCCCATCTCTATAAGTTATAATTTATGCACGTTATTAAACGGCCGCGATTCGCCGGTTGAAACAGCTGTTTAGCGTGTCATCACAAGCCGAATATTGCTACTGTTCTTTTCCTGGGATCTGTATGCTGCTGTGCATGTTAAAGAAGGAAATAAACATAGGATAAATCCTTACTCCTCCTCTCATCGTCTCATGCTTCATAGTCTGACGTTTTTGGCCTTAAGTAGTGTTTTATTATTTAGGCTACTATAGTGGTTTTAGCCGACACCCCTGAAGTGAATCCAGTGATATAGCAGATCAGCACGGTACATTCAGCAGTTTCCTCTACTACTTTTGTTGAGAACAAAATACTTGAAGTGCAGGATAAACCTCTTGCTGTCTATTGATGTGCAATACACATTGAAGGTTATGTAGCCTACAAGTAGGCCTGCCTGTTTGTTCTACTCATTTCAACTGACTTGTGAAAACTGCTCAGAAAAATCAATTTTTTTGACATATAGCAACTTTTTTTTTACAGTAGGCTAACGCAAATAGTTACTTTCCCTGGTAACTAATTACTTCTATTATAAAGTAATTCAGTTACTAACTCAGTTACTTTTTGGAACAAGTAGTGAGTAACTATAACTAATTACTTTTTTAAAGTAACGTTCCCAACACTGATAGTTTGTCGTGTTGAAGTGTTTCTAACAATACTAGTTGTTGCAAAAGCATGTGAAAAAACTACAAAGTTTGCTAGGCCAAAAAGAACATTAATCTCTAGATAAAAAAATTAACAACATCAAAATGGGTTTGCGTTAACGCCTTTAATAACGCGTTAAACTGACAGCACTGTTTTCTATATAAATATAGTGTGCAGCCCTAGACTCAACCCAACCCAACCCAGCTTACCTTTATCAGCACACCCAGAGGGGCCAGGTCATTCCTTAGGGAGTCACAGGCTGTGAGCAGAGGCACCCTGTCTGGGTAAAGTCCAGGTTTCTTTGAGGCTCCGCCGGTTGTTTCGTTCTGACGTTCGAGTGCAAACGCTCTGACGTCACTCCTGAAGCGAGTCAGCTGCTCCACTACGCCCTCAAGACGCCCATCGTCGCTAGACACACCGGCCTCCTGTAGGGATATGGCATTAAAAAATAAAGTGTTTAAGATAAAAAAAAAATGTAAGATAATTTTTTTGAATTTTTCAAGCTTTATTAGACAGTACAGAGTGAAATGGGGAGACAGAGAGAGAGGGGGGGGTGTGTGTGGATGACCTGCAGTAAAGGTCCAAGGGTCGGATTTGAATCTGCGACTGCTGCAATGAATGCCAGAGTCAATATCGTACGCGCTCTATCCACTACGCCACCGGAGCACCCATAATTTTTTGACATTTTGCTTTATTAGACAGTTTTGGAGAGACAGATGAAATGGGGCAGAAAGGGGAATGACATGCAGAGAACAACCCAGGCCGGATTAACTTTTTATTAGGGCTATGACTGTTTGCAAGCAGATGAGTGTGGGAAATGTTGAACGCTGCTGTCTTTTTAACAGTGCCTGGTTAAGATATTTTGTTTATGTGTCTTAAAAAAAAACTTAGAATAAAGTACACAAAAAAGAAATAAGGGTAAAATAAACAGGACTGCACGGTTGAGAATACGTTTGAGCTTAAAATACTCTTTTGAATGTGTGTGATCTGTAATAATAATAGCTTAGCTTATATATAGCGCCTTTTTATAGAGTGACGTTTTAGAAAAGTACAGGGGGATGAAAATAAACTAACAACACAATAAGCATCCGTATGTTGTGGCTGAGTTCTCACCTTACTGTGCAGGAGATCGATCCCAAACATTTCCAACACGTCTCTGATGTATGTTACCATCGCTGCAAACACTGCAGGGCTCCGAGCTCCTCCATCAGACTAGAGACACACACAAAGGTTCAGTGTTTTACTTTTAGCCATGTACATCAACATGTACATAGGAATTTTTCTTAAAAGTATCTTTTTTTCTGCGTGGTTTGGCGTTTTGTGTGCAAGCAAACATCACAACTGGACAGTGAAACCAGAGCGTTTTGAAACATATGTTGCCAAAGTGGAGATTTTGGAAAACTTTGAATTGATGTTATAAAATTATTGGCTGCTACAAACCTATTCTGCTATTGTTATCCCACTGTTTAGTCACAGTGAGTTTAGTTACCTTAGAAACAGGCTGCAGTTGGCAGTTTGCTTGATGGACCAGATTCATAACGGCACTGACGGCTCTCGGAGTATCAAAGTCATCGGCCAGAGCTTTAAACACGCTGGATTTAGTCTCAGCCAACCTGAAGAAAACAAGTTATCCCAATCAAATGAAGCATTACTATAACAGGAAATAATCATACCCTAACCCAACCATTAAAGCCTAGGCTGTGTATTACTTAACACCAGATTTTGTTTTTCACTGCACATAGAGTACAGGCAGGTAGCAGATCATTAGGAGATATTTACTGATTTTGACTAAAGTGATTTTGACAATAAGCCTTTTCGCATTGCTTGCTCTCTGTTTTATGTCTAAACTTTAAATGTGTGATTTTGATTTACATATGTACACATAAAAAGTGTCAGCATTTCAAAAATAAAAGTTATATATATTTTTATCAGTCAAAACATGAATGGACGGATAAAGCCATGGAGTTGGTTCCTACCTCTCCCATAGCAGAGCTTCCTTTATTGGTGAACACATCAGCTGGCCCTTGACGTAGGCTCGAGCGTCGTGTATAAACGTTGAAATAGTTCCAAGACTATTCTTAGCCTCCGACATGCTGCCGTCACTGTAGTCAATGGCTATGGAGAGAGACACCAAAGACAACTATGAACTATCTTGTTGTCTAAAGATTCAAGATTCAAACGTGTGTATATGTCATATGCACATTAACAATTACAGCAGCAAGTCATTGGCAATGAAATTCTTAAGTCCCAGGCTCCTCTCAACAATGTGATAGAGAAGAAGAAAATGTAGAATAGAAATACACAAGTGAAGAGAGCAACACCTGAGACACAAATAAACACAACAGTTGTGCAAGGACACAGTGCAGATATAAAGTGTAGAGATAAGGTGCACCATATAAATATAAAGTAATATGCAACATATATATCTCAATGTAAATGTGTAAAACAGAACATGGTTCACATCCTAATCCATTACTGAGACACTGAAATAATTGTCTGCACATTTTCATTCATAAAAATTAAATTAAGTATCATTATTTTGCTCACCTGATCTGTACTTGGTTAGAAGACACAACATCCGGAATTCATTGGCAGAGTAATACTGCAGGAAATCCTGAAGTAAAACAAACAATACGTCAATATAAAATATCACATTTATTTCTATTACAAAACAGTTACTAAATAAAGGTTAAATAATTCACGATGACTTTACCTTGATGGCGATAAAGTTCTTTAAAGATTTAGACATTTTTTCTGCGCTGCCTTTTAGGTGTAGGTGACCTAAAGACAAACAAAATATCATAAAGTCACTGTTCTATTTGCATACTCGTATTGTACTGTCCACTGTAATGTACACGTCTGTTGTTTTGTTGGTACAAAATTAAATTTGGGTAAAACGAGATGTATATAAACAGTAGATACGAAAATGCATTACAACATACAGCTCCGGGAAAAAATAAGAGACCAGTCTGGACTTTTCTCAAATCTTCATCTCTTCATAACTTATTGAAAATGCTCTTAATGACAAAAAATGTATTGGAATTTGGTAGAAATGTTGTCAGTAGCTTATATTATAAAACCCAAATGTTCATTCTACTCAAACATATGCCTAGTAATAGTAAAACGAGAGACACTGAACATTTGATGTGGTCTCCTAATTTTTTCCAGAGCTGTATAATAATAAAATCCCTGTTTTTACCTGAGTGTAGGAAGTAGTTTGCCCACTGGCCACACTGGTGATAAGCTTCACTCTGAGCGACCTCGTTCTCATGGTGAGGGAAGGCCAGGTCGATGCCGCCAGAGTGAATATCCAACTGACTCCCAAACACTGAACTACAGCCAACACAGAGACAATAACACGTAAAGACTTGTGTTATTTATTAAGCCTTTTTTTTAAAGCTATAGTGTGTAACTTCTTTTGCCCCTATGAGGAATTCAGAGTGATTACAACAACACACATCAGCTGACCCTTGACGTAGGCCCGAGCGTCGTGTATGAATGTGTTCTACATGAGGTAAGTCTTCGGTGACAGTGCCATTGATTTTATTCCTTCAGCTAAGTATTATTGTCTCATCCTTATTAACTAACATACAGTGTAAGACTTATGATGAAGCAGACAGACAGCTTGTTGCAGACAGACAGGATGTTTTAAACACAGACCTAGCGATGGCAGAGCATTCAATGTGCCAGCCCGGTCGCCCTCTGCCCCACGGGGAGTCCCAGAAAGGCTCGTTTGGTTTGGCACGTTTCCACAGAGCGAAATCCCTCACGTCACGTTTATACGGGTTGCCTAGGGAGACAGACAGTTTGTAAGATTCTAATTTATTTGGCTGACGTTTTTTTCCAAATGAACTTCCAATGCGTGCATTCAACCATGAAGGTGCACACTCAAAACAGCAAGATTCACGTACATTAAATTATATTTTTAAAGTGGCTACGAGGAACTTTCAGATTGTGTTAATTCAATCGGCCCCTTTGGACAAAAGCGGTAGAGTTTTTACCAATCCAGCTGTAGTTCCTGGGTGAGCTTACCCATGACAAAGGCATTAAGAAAAACTATATAAAACTAGCATTGATTTGCACTGATGGTCTCGTTTGCTGTTACATGTAATTTATGATCATCAGAGGAAAAATGAGACTGTTTCAGAAATATTTAAACGTTCCTCTTAGCACATTAAATATCACTAATCATTTGACAGACACACTAACCTGGCTCTCCCTGAGAATCTCCAGCTCCTCCAAACTTGCCGTAACGATCGCCGATGGACTTGATGTCAAAATACACATCGCCTGCAACCGAAAGCATTTTAAAAATGTTAGATAGATAGATAGATAGATAGATAGATAGACAGATAGACAGACAGACAGACAGACAGACAGACAGACAGACAGACAGACAGACAGACAGATAGATAGATAGATAGATAGATAGATAGATAGATAGATAGACAGACAGACAGACAGACAGACAGACAGACAGATCTCCTAAATATCATACCGTCTTTAGTGGTGTAGGCGTGTCCGTTTCTGACGATTCCTTCGATGAACGCGACGATATGGTGAACGTTCTCCGTGACTCTCAGATACACTGCAGGAGGAATCACCTCAAAAGCAAAGACAGGATAGAAAGATGTGTTTATAGGTTAACAACTTAACATGCTTCAGATTCAGTTTCCTTAATGTAAAAGGATAAATTATGGATGTCAGCTATTAAGGAAGTAATTTAATCATATCTTATTTATCTTACTTTCTTTTCTTGCAGTATTATTATCTTTTTAACTTTATTGAAACTTTTTTTTTTACAGTAAAACAAAGACATGTACACACAATATACTGACAACAAAACAAGAATAATCTTACACTTGAATGAAATAAGAAAGTAGATATGATCTCAACACACCTGTAATGACAGCATGTCCCTCTTGAATTCATCCTCATACTTTGTGGATATGATGGATGGGGAAACGTTTTCCTGTAGAAAAAAATATGAGAAACAGATTTCCTGAATTAGCATGTTTTTGACACAGATAATGCAAACAGTCGTCAGGAGCAGCGTAGTGGAGTAGTGAACTCCATGTAATTAAACTAATAGTTAAACTACATTTTGCCGTTGCTTGCTGGTAGTTCATATCGATTCATATTTGCATAGTGATTCAAGAAGTTAAATTATGTTTTTGTTATAATTTCATATCACGAGTACATTGTCAATTATAATTTGTTTTGCAAAGTAGTCTGAACCACTTTTTCTAAGTAGCTTTATTTAACCAAACTAGGTTTCTCCCTATGGTTGCTTTGCTCTATTTCAACTTCTTCCAGTGTGAAACCATTGGTAGTTTGCAAAGCTATGTTGAAAAAGTAGCAACACACAACCCTGGTAAAATCGTAAATGGACTTGTCTTACATTTTTTACATGTCTTACCACATTCACACACACACACACACACACACACACACACACACACACACACACACACACACACACACACACACACACACACACACACACACCGATGGCAGTAGCTCTCTGAACCATCGGGAGCAATGTGGGATCATGAGTACACTCCTTGTATTGTGATCTTACCTCCAAACCTCTTCTGATGATTTTGTCATCGATATCGGTGATGACCATCGCCTGGACGACCGTGACTCCAAACTGTCGCAGTAAAATCCTCTGCAGGATATCGAACCGCACATAGGAGCTGAGGGCAAGACATGAAGACATTATAATAATAATTAATAATATCTTTATTTATATACTGCAGCACCTTTAAAAACAATGGCTTACAGAGGGCTTTTATATGGCAAGTTTAGTTACTATATAGTGCAATTCAGACACAAGGCAATTCAAAATCCAGGTTTTTTCTTAGCAGTAGAATCAACAACTGAAACATTTCTTGGGCTCTTCTTCTTGGGATTTTTCTTGAGCTCCTGCACCAGTGTCAGGGGGAGGGGAAGGGGGAGGGGGGTGACACCAGTTTGTAAACGCTGCCAAACTGAGAAATACAGAGAGTTTTGTGGAGCTGATAGGCTTAATCAACTTTGTGTCAACTCATTTTGTGATGGCTTGAATGTCACCACGATCATTTATATGAAAAAAGTTACACACTTTAGCTTTTAAGACTCAAGACAATAATGAAATTGCATTCAAGAGATGATAAAACAGTCCTTTAGTTTGTTCATGAAGTATTACGTGAAGTTTTTGTTTACATCAGTACCTTGCGTGACCCAGGTGGGCATGGTCGTAAACGGTTGGTCCACAGCTGTACCTGAGAGAGAGACACACACACACACACACACACACACACACACACACACACACACACACACACACACACACACACACACACACACACACACACACACACACACACACACACACACACACACACACACACAATAACACAACACTGTATTAGGTCTTGACTCTTTACTACTAATGTATACAGTGAATACAACTCATGCAAGCTGTCCCTTACCATGTGGCTATCCCTTCTCTTGCCAGTATTAGCGGCTCTTTCTGTTTGGTGAGGCTGTTGAAAGTTTTTAATCCCGTGTCAAAGCCGGTCGGTTTCACCCATTTCTTCCCCGATAAATCACAGCAAACAGACCCTTTTGATCGGACGGTGACAGCGAAGGAGAGCCCGCGGAAGACCTTTGCTTTCCGTAAACAGTACTGCCACATACTGACACCTACACAACTACCCTCTATGTACGAAGCAACATTATGCACTGTTAGCTTTAGCAGTAGCCACCCTAGAAAAAGCACATTCACATTAACACAGTATGAACTGTCTGCAATGTTAATAAATGCAAAGCTCGTTTACTGACTGTTTTGGTATTCAAGGCTGTCACCTCTTCTTCTCTTGTATTTATTTGGCGGCTGCTGCGCATTACCGCCACCATCTGGTATGGAGGAGTATGGCTCAAATAAATTAAATAATACATTTTTATATACTATCTATGATCAATTCACATATTTCACAGGCATTACCTAATTTGGTTGAATTAATTTCAATTTATTTTATAGTGTATAATAAATTAGCTTAAACCAAACGGTTTGTATTAAGCAGTTGGCTAATAATCAGGTTGTCGAGCAAGAACTATTGCTACCAACTTCTACATAAGCAAAGGTTACTCTCTAGTAGTAACGTTACTTTAAACACCAAAGCGAAACTTCAGTCCGCATTGAACCGTCCATAATGACCATAGATGGTATTTCATTTTCATTTTTTTTTTCATTTAACTTTTATTTATCCTCGAGAGACCAATTGAGGGGTGACCCTCATTTACAATGACGTCGAGTTCAAACAAATTCAAAGGAAAAACAACAATACATTAACAATATTCAACGCAAATACATCAAATACACAACAACAGGTGAAGAGAAAAACAATTGAAACATTTACACAGTGGTGAAATTAAGTGGTAGCAATTAAAATTAAATGGGTGAGAGTACAATATAGCCTAATTAAAACAGTTACAGGTAGAGTTTGGCAGATTTAAAATAGTTTGTTTAAATTGGTTAAAGGATATGAAGTTATTTAGTTTAATTTGTTGCTGTAAGTTGTTCCAGGAGTCAGGGGCACTGAAGCTAAAAGCTGTCTTTCCTAGCTCAGACCGGGCTTGTGGGACATAAAGCATAAGCATGTCAGTGGAGCGGGTCTGATAAAGCCCATCTGAGATTTGCAGCAATTCAGTTAAGTAACGAGGAAGCTTCCCGGTCAAGGCTTTGTAAATTAAAATATGCCAATGTGCGTCACGTCTCTCTTTAAGGGAGGACCACCCAACCTTTTCATATAAAAGACAATGGTGTGTGTCATAAGCATCTCCTGTGATGAACCTTAAAGCAGAGTGAAAAACAGAGTCCAGGAGTTTAAGACATGAATGTGATGCATGCCGGTAAACCACATCACCGTAATCAAGGACAGACATGAAAACTGCTTCAATAATCCTTTTCCTACTAAATAAAGGGAAGGTGGTTTTGTTCCTATAAAAATAGCCAATTTTTTGTCGTAGTCGACGAACAAGATTTTTTATATGAAAATTAAAAGTGAGTTTATCATCTAACCAGATGCCAAGATATTTGTACTCTGTGACTCTTTCAATTAAGAATCCATTATTTGTAAAAATATTAAAATCATTCAAATTTGTAGTTCTTGCTCTGGAGAAACACATATATTTGGTTTTGTCTGTATTTAGAACCAGCCTGAGGTCCACTAGACAGTCCTGCAGGGTGTTAAAAGAGCTTTGTAGGTTCTGAATAGATTGGTGCACCGAATCGGAAATGCAATACAGTACTGTGTCGTCAGCGTATAGATGGGCATGACAGTTTTTTAGCGATGAAACAATGTTATTTATATAAATTGTGAAAAGAACTGGACCTAAAATTGAGCCTTGTGGGACACCATTTGTAACAGTTAAAAACTCAGATTGGTATCTCCCGAGTTTAACTGACTGCTGTCTATCAGAGAGATAATCCCTAAACCAGCTACATGCAGAATGATCAAAGCCAATGTCATGCAGCCTCTGTAAAAGCAAATGGTGGTCAACAGTATCAAAGGCCTTTGAAAGATCAATAAAAAGTGCTGCACAGTGCTTTTTCTTGTCTAATGCTGTAACAATGTTGTCTACAACCAAAGTCACAGCAGAGACAGTACTGTGGCCTGCCCTAAAACCAGATTGGAATGGGCTCAAAATGGAAGCACTAGTTAGAAATGTTTTTAACTGATTATTAATAAGTGATTCTAGAATTTTTGCCAGGCATGGGAGTTTGGAAATTGGCCTGTAGTATATAAAATATAATATGACCTGTCTATAAGAAATAAATCCCTTCTATACTGTATAACGCCTCTATACTGACATCCTGTGGTCACATTGATGTAACACACCTAAAGGTTAAAAGCAAAAGAGACGTTAAATCGCTGTAGTATTGAAGGCACGGACAATATTGCCCCCTGGTGACCACAATGAGGTACTACAACCTTGTATAAAGCCAGACGTAATAACAGTAATACTCTCGGTTAAACCTTTCAAAATAAAACGTAGTAAAACTAGACACATTTACATACAAGTAGTACTTCCGGTAGAGAGAAAAAAATACGTAAAACGCCAAGATACACCTGCGGCCCTTTTGCTGACGAGCGCGCCCTCTTTTTAAAAAGGCGTCCTTGAGATCCAATACTGCTTATGTGAAGCTGACCATGACCTTTGACTTCCATTTGGATAGTTATTAGGCCACTTTTTCATTTCTCGTCACAGAAATAATTAAATCTTTCATTGTGATATTTTATACACCTTTAGCCAACATTCTTTATCACCAGCTTGAAAGCATGAACGAACCCAAGATGTGAACTTCACCGTTTTATTAAATTTAAAAAAAAATATATAGTACACATTTAACAATAAAAGTGCTTAGTCCAACATTTTAGATTTTTAGTAAATAACATCCAGGGTTCCATTCAGTTAGTTCAGCATCATGGACTGCTGAAGTGTCTCAAGCCAGTTGGTGCGTCTCATTTCCTGCTTGCTATCCTCTTTGATCTTCTCAGACCATCATTTTGGGCCTCAGCTACGGCCGCTTGCTTTCTACCGCTTTGACTGTCTGCGAGTTTGCTCCTGCTCCTGGTCGATTGTCTTGGTTTTTTCCCGTCTTCCGACTTTTCAGCAAATTTAACGGCCTTACTTTCCCCCTTTCCTCGGCTCTTCGCTTGGCTCTTAGTGACTTGTGGATCCTTGGAGGAATCCGCTTCCACCGCTTTGATTTCTGCTGCTTGGCTGTTGATCTGCATCTCCAGAGCTTTAAAGGTTTCCTGTCAAAATGTACAGTAAATCCAGTAAAAAGCCTTGAGTAACTGAGCACAACATTTTTTTTATTTTTATTACCCCAATCGAGTTATTGATCCCCCCCTCCCCTCAATCAATTTATTCTGGATTATCACCTCTTCTTGTGCGAGTTCAGATTTCAAGTCGCATAGCTGGAGCATCAGGCCCGGGATCTTCCGCTGGAAAGAGGGGGGGGGGGAAGAAGAAAAAGTAAGCATATACTTTTAACTACGTTAAATGCTATGAAAGCTGGGAGCCTTTCTTACCTGAAAACTGGCAATTTTTTTCTCGAGCACCCCACTCTCTTTCGCCTCTTTCTTCATCCTATGTTTTTGGAAAAATCCATGTTATTTTAACATAAACATTACATGCCCCAGTATCCCGAGTTACACCGTCAAAATAAGCTAAATGAATATACCAATACATTAATATTTGGGGCACTGTGCTTACTTGTTGGCAACCATCTTTCTTAACCGAGTGTGCTCAATACTCATCTCATCCACGGCTATTTGAGCATTTTCTTTGGTCACCATGGCCAGGAGAGACTTAACATCTAGGCCTTCTAGCTCGGTGGATGGCGACGTCAGCATGAGGACAGCCTTTACCCACTCGGCGAGCTCCTCACAGGATGGGAACTGAATAGAAAGGAAAAAAAAAAAAAAACAGTAAATAAAACAGTAAATATCAGCATCATTTCCTTTGTCCCCCCCCCCACACTGTCAAAGTAAAAGGCGCTTTGCATGCGTTTTACACACGTTTATGATTAGTGCATATAGACTGGTATGCAGGGCCTGTGTTTGAAGTTCCAATCCTCCTCATGGATGTCATCGTCACATTATCTAACCGACTGTCAATGATTTCAAAAGGATCCATCATCTTTAACTTCACATTTATGCCATTGATGACCCTCAGGGGGGAGAGATTTTTTATTTTTTTGTAAAATAAAAAGCTATTTGAGGGGCGATATAAAAATATTGTAAAAATGCCTGCACCAGACAGGCGTTTGAAGATTCAGACTGAGTTATTATGGTGGTAAAATAAAGCCACAGAATCAGCTAGAGAGATGTGGGGAGGAGTTCACTTTGAAAATTGACTAAACTTCTGAAGAGACCCACCTTTTTGAGTTCCGACTTGGCCTTGTCCCTGGAAGCACATGCCAGCTCTAAGGCCATCTTTTCCTTATTTAACGACTTCTTTAACTCCTCCAGGTCTCCCTGTGGACAGACATAAATATCCCATCTGCATCAGCACACACACCGCCATCTTAATAAAACTGTACAATGGTTGGCACTAAGTGAATAAAAGGTCACTTTTCTGTAATCAAGCAGCTAGTGAGAAAAGCTTGAATTACCTGCAACTTTTTCAAAAGTTTCTCTTTTTGCATCTCTTGAATATACTCCATGTCGTGTGCTGTTGCTTGAAAGCCCTTCATCCCTTTCAGCATAGACACCGGGTCATCTGGTTCTGAGAAGAAACCCATTAAGGAAAACACCGTCAGTCCAAAGAACAAGGAAAATGTGTCCCAATGTGCACAACAGTCGCATTCTGTGCTGTAGCAAATTACCTGTTTTTATCTCAGGAGTGTTGAACTGTTGAGAACAGAGGATGAGAGCATTGATTTTCACATACAATAAGATACATTTGTTTCTTTTTTTAGAGGTGGATGAAAGAATACCTTCATATTCTGCCTTGGCTGGTCAACTTCCTCCTCACTGAAACTAAGTTGTCTGTTAACTTCAGGAGGCGTCCGCGGAAGCTGACGTCCCAACGGGATGTTATTCGACATATCTGAAAGCAATGCTGCAGACACTGGACACTGCCTTTGTTTGCAGTCACACGGTTTTCCTCGCCTTTGTGTCGTGTTGATTAAAGCCAGCTGTGTTCTAATCAGCAGGGCATCATTTTCACCTGTGGCTCAAAGTTTTGGCTTCCTTTTGGCCAGTAGGTGGAGACAAATTCTTTTGAAGCACAGGTCAAAATGTTCACTTGATTCAAATACAGCAGTCTTCACTGTTTGCATAGTTTAAACACACAATTCAGTTTGACACGAAAAATAGCAAGTGCATCACCTGCAGTACTTGTATTACCACTACTAGACTCTTGGGTACTATAGTGTCTATAGCAGAACTTAAAATAAATATTAAAGTGACCACATTGTGATTTGAGTACGCTTAACACCTACAGAAAAGCAGTGGGCAGGTAAGTACATTTACTCATGTGCTATACAATGCTTGCTCTGGGATATCCTACTTTTATACTCTACTTTTATTTGAAAGTCTCTAGTTTTCCATCAGATTTAGATTTCACATTAAAAAATATGATATTAGTATTATAAACACACACACACACACACACACACACACACACACACACACACCTCATCGTATCCGAAGAGCCAGAGTCTTGGGGTCTGGTAGTATTTATCGTATGTGATGTAAAGGTCGTATGTCCTGGTCTGCAGAATGTCTTCATTCCCAGGATCACATTTAATTTTAGTTTCTACCATTTTACTGGTGTCTAGCGTTGCCTAGATACAAGAGACAAGTGTGAGGTTGTAGCTGGATATATTACATTAAATCACACAGTGGATATCCTACTTTTATTCTCTACTTTTATTTGAAAGTCTCTAGTTTTCCATCAGATTTAGATTTCACATTAAAAAATATGATATTAGTATTATAAACACACACACACACACACACACACACACACACACACACACACACACACACACACACACACACACACACACACACACACACACACACACACACTAGATAAAGACAAATGTAACGAAATAAAATAAAAACACTTCTTAAATAAGCCAAAAAAGAGCCACCTTTCAATTCTCCCATTTAAAAAAAGTAAAATAAAAAAATCTATATTTTTACACACACACACACACACACACACACACACACACACACACACACACACACACACACACACACACACACACACACAGGTGTGGCAGCAGTAAAGAGAGAATTAAAGGTGTATCTTGGCGTTTAACTTATTTTTTTCTCTACCGGAAGTATTGCTTGTATATAAATGTGTCTAGCTTTATGCCGTTTTATTTTGAAAGGTTCAACCGGGAGTGTTACTTGTATGTGATTACGTCTGGCTTTACACATTGTTGTAGTTATGGTATGTGGCCACAGGGGGGCGACAACGTCCGTGGTTTGAATAGGATTTACTGCATGAGATCAATTTGACTGACTCATTATAAACCAGTAGTTGCACTACCTCATTGTGGTCACCAGGGGGCGAAACCGTCCGTACCTTCAATACTACACCGATTTAACTTCACTATGCTTTTCACCTGTAGGTGCAGTATCTCATTGTGGCCATAGAGTGGCAGTATAGAGGAGCAATTATAGACACGTTCCCCTCACTGAAAATAGACTTTGGACAGTACTGAAACTTCCGGAAAATATACGAAAAATAAAAGTGTAAATATTTTTAATTATTTTTCCTTCATAATTAAGTTGAATTAAAGAGAAATAACGAAAATGCCTTTGTATTTGAAAACAAATCTCACAAGCCCATCACTTCACTTCTCGCGAGAGTTGTTCTAAATACAGGAAGAGTCCACACGTATCATGTGACTCCTACTGCTGGCATTTGGCATCCTGGGCTTGAGCAGCTATGTCAAAATAGTTTATTATCATTTTGACAGGAAGGTTGAATTTTAATTTAAATTT